>PVJL010002803.1:0-180063 GCA_004026885.1 Lyroderma lyra
CGCCCGCCCCGTCCCTTGTCCCGCTTTTGGGATCCCAGGGCCCAAGTCTCACCTGCTGCGTGCTGGCAGGCGGCGACCAGGAGCAGGAGCAGCAGCGCGGCCCGGAGGGGCCGGGGGGAGAAGGGAGCGGCGGCGGTCGCGGCGCGGGCCATGGGGCTCAGCTCGGAGGTTCGGGTCGGCGGTGCCTGGAGCGTGAGAGCTGGCGGGAGAGCTGGCGGAGCGGGCTGTGTGTCTCCCCGACACGAGCGCACCCCTTTTATCCATGGCCGCGTCCGAGAGCTCGCAGCCCCGGGGCCCGGGAAATCCCCGGACCGGCAGGTCCTTTCCGGGCCCGGAAGGCGCGGGCCCGCCCCGGGGGGGAGGGGAGGAGCGGGGGAGGGGGACCTGCCGGTGCCGGCCCGCCCGGTGCGCGCGCGGCGGACTGTTTCCGCCCACGTCCCGGAGGAGGCGGTGAGCGCGTGGCCGCCGCGCAGGGGCTGCTGCCCGCCAGGGGGCCGCGGGCACCGAGGGAGCCCGGTGCGCAGGGCGCGGGGAGGGGGACGCCGAGGACGGATCCCGGAGACCTGCCGACGCGGGTGACACCTGTCGGGGGGAAGCAGCTGGCCTCGTCGGCTAGCAGACCTGGGGGAGTTCAGGGGGACGGGGGGAGCAGGTGCCCCTTACTATCCGTGTATACTCTGCTCACACGTCGTCTCTCCCTAAATTTCAGTGTTGCACATTTCGAACGCCTGCAAGGAATGCTGTCACTGTAACTACACCGCCGTCTAAGGGCCCCAAGGAAGGTTCCAGCCCTTCCCTTGCGGTGCGTTCTCAGGTCCCGCTCAGAGCATCTTGCTGGCACCGGGCATCAGTGTCGGAAGCCGGATTCTGCGATGATTTCTGTGACAGCCGAGGGCTGGAACGCGACCTCTTTCTCTGTGTCTTGCTGAATTGCCTTCTTTCCTCTGTAACGTGGGAACTTTAAACGTTTCTGGGAGATCTCCTCCGTGGTGGAGGGGTTCAGATTGGAGCTATGAAATACTGGGGCTGGCGGTCATCCTGGAGCTGCGGAGAGGCTAGTGGGCAGAACCATGGGGTTCACCTCTTCTGGTCCATCCTTGAGCAAAGGGCACTTGGCCACTGGAGGGGAGGGCCTGGTTGTGGGCGGTTGAAATATGAAATGCCACCTTGGCACATAAAACCCCACTTCGTTCGCTGTAGGAGCTCCGGCGTTGGTCCCCCTTTCTCTATAAACAGACATTGACATACATCTCTTTTCTGACTGGACATTTCAGTCATTTACTATTTTTTCAAATAGTAAAATTAGGTATGGATGGTTTACATGTAATTCTCCAGATTGGACTCGGATGGCTTGCAGACATGGAATACAATGAGAGGTGGGAAAGGAGAAAGAAACGGCCTAAGGCCTCCGGGATGGGTATCTAGGGACAGGGCTCCCTGCCACCCAGCTGTCATGACAAGGGCATATCACCTTTTTGGTAGCCTTTCCCAAAGTTCTTAAGCCCAATCTAACCATGAGAACAACAGTTTTCAAACCTAAATTGAGGAATATTAAATAGCTGACTAGTATTCTTCAAAACTGCAAGAAAAGTTATCTTTTTGGTTGTTCTTATTTTTTTTTTCTAAACATGTCATATGAATCCATGAGATCTCCATCAACGAAAATGGAGAAATGCTTATAAGTACAGGGATGCTCTAGTCCAGTACAACAAACAAATTCATGCTCTTGTTTGAACAAGTGTCTCTCCAAGTCAACTACTTTTGCAAGAGTTGAATGCCAGGTTTTTCACAATCTTTAAATTCATGCAAGCAATGACTCAAAGAAATGAAGACTTTTAAAAGGAAAGCTTAGTTGGTTAAATTTCTTTTAACCCACTGTCATCATCATGAATCTTTCAGAATTGACCTTTAATAAGCACCAGGCCCACTGCTTTATCCAAGTCATTTTTGCAGCCACGAACTGCATGCAGGCGTGAACTTCCAGCCCCTCACCTCAGCTGCACCAGGCATCTTCGTGCCCCAAAAGTTCTCTGTCACTTCCATGGGAAATCTCTTGTCCAACAAGGAACGAGGCAAACAATAAATATATTTCCCCCTCTTTCATGTTTTAGGCAGATATTCCACATGATTTCTCAGAAGGTCCACAGTAAAATTAAAACCCATTTTCCCACACTTTTTTTTCTATGTCCTTCTCCCATTTGCCCAGTCCTGTATATTGGGACCATTTGTCCTACTTTGTAAATCTGCCTGCTCTGGGGTTTGGGAGGGCACCCCGGCTAAGACCCTGCTTCATCCTGAGGATGAACCCTGCTGAATGGTAGGCAAGAATGAGCAGTGGCTTTCTCTTCTTCCCCTAGCTTGCCTTACAATTCCATCTCTATTTCTCTAAAATCACCTAATGACTCTGGCTCTGTAGTGACAAGAGTGAAGATGTCTGAACATGACATTAAATTTCAGGATCCATCGACCCCCTACAGGCCAAGTGCATGAGTGTGTACCAAGTCTCCTTCTTCTAGTAATGCACCCTAGATTTACTTGCATTCAATCCGTGGGGTTCAGATGGGATGACTCATTTCTCAGTTCCTTCCTATAGGGTCCCACCACCCAACCCTGCTGATTGATTCAGAGATGGGCAAGTGACCTAAGCCTGGTAAAATGAGGAACAGTTCCTAGAGTTTTTGTTGAAACAACTGAAAAAAGAGGTTCTTAATTCTTCCTGGTTTTTGCTAAACTAGTAAAATGGGGCTCAGAGGCTAGCCAATGCCTGGGGAGATCCTGCCTGTGAATGAAGCTGGTTCTGAGGAAAGCAGACAAAATGGGACAAATTAGGAAGGAACTTGTTTGGGCACCTGTGTCCTCTAGGTGGCTCTCATGTAGTCATGGACTTCAGTTGTGTGAACGACAGAGGTGTTCTTTTCTCTCTCTTTTTAGACTATGTAAATTAGATGTCTGGCCTTTGCCAGTGAAAAGTTTTGCTTAACACTATCTAGCTTTCCAATTTCTGCTAGAGAACTTTCCAACACAAGCTGCTCTATTTACTCTATTTTTAATCCATCTAGCCATTCATCCCTTCAACATTTATCTATCACTTATGAGCTAGGAACTAAGTGTAAGTTCTAAATTAGGTTACAAAGAGGGAAGAGATGGACTCTGCCACTAGTGAATTCACAATCTATGGGAGTAGGACAGAAAGACAGCGTTGTCTGGAGGACCATGATACTCAAAAATGTGCAGAGCTTTACACCTCTGAGGAGGGGGCATCTGATGGCTTTTCTTAAAGGGATGGGAGTTACAAGAGAAAACTTCCTAGAGGAGGGTGCTACCTAAAGGAGTGGATAGGGGATCTATGCCAGAAAGAGAGGACTAAATGAGCAAAGGCATGCAAGCTAGAAGCAGTGTGGTTTGACCTGAGAACAGAAGTAAGTAGTTTATTTTTTTTTTAACCCAGAATTTCTCATCAAGGCAGGGATTACAGAGAGATAGAGCAGAAGGACAGGCATGGCCCAATTAGTAAAGATTCCTGCTTGTCGTTCAGGAGCCATTTTTAATGCCACCTCTATAAAAAAGCTCATAATGACCTATCAGGGTTTACCTTGGCCCTGACTACAGGTCACATTGTCAGGGATCATTGGTTTACACATTTCCATGCTGGATTATGTTCTCTGCAAAAGAGATACCTATCTCATTTCTCTTTACATCGTCCATCTCTAATGTGAGTCTGGTTCATAAACGTTCAACAAGTATTTGTAGAAATAACACATGGACAAATTGTTTCAGGCTACTGTTTCCTGTAACCAGTGTGTCCTGAGGTCAGGACCTCAGGAAATTGCCCCTGAAGGAATGCAGCCTCCCAAAATGTCCTTACTTTTTTTGCTTATTTTGACCACTCAGCATCTGAGTGAAACCATTCAGCAGACATAGGTGAATCTAGATAAAGCAGAGTTTGAATTGTTGTGTAAGAGCTGGGGAAGATTGTCCTACCTGGGGCTGCTACAGAAATGAGTCTGAACCAAAGTCCCTAGAAAGTTTTCAGGCCAAAGTCTGTCAGCAAGTCCAAAAAACACAAGTGGGACCTGAAAATATGTTCGATGCCAGAGGGCCTGAGCTGCCCAAGTCTAGAACAAAGTGGGAGCAATGTTAGGAATAAAGCAAGGGAGGTCCTAGTTGACTGCCACAGAAGGAGCTGGGCTACATTTGGCCTTAATGGACCATCTGCCTCATGGTAGATGGGAGGGTCCAGCTAATTAAAGGTACAAGATCTGGGCAGGAAGTGAGTGGATAATGGCTATTCATTCCAGATGTGCTTGCAAGGCAAAGCAGTAGGTGTAGTAGGAGATGTAAGATTGAAGAAAGTGCAACTTCTAACAAAATTTTTACTTTAGCATGTCTACTTTCTTCTACAATGTTAGATTATTTATTTTTCTGTTCCTGGCATGATAATCAGACGACATGGTCAGCCTACAGATATTTTAAATTATTTACTTAACACTAAGAAACATTCAATATATTAGTTTTTGGTACATTTTTATGTTTATTGGATTTTAAAAATATTTTTATAAATGCCTCTTCATGTCTATTTTTTTTAAAAGTGTTTCCTGAACTTTCTGGAAGCAGTACTCCCTAAACAAATGGCATTATGATCATAGTCTGTAACAAGAAGATATTCAGGATTGCCAAAATTGCAAAAGAATAAGTAAACAAAAAAAACTTTTCTTAGAAACAATTACATAAGAAATTTGTTTTGCAGATGAAAAATGTCATATGACACTACGATATTATGAAAACAAAATTTAGGAAGTTGGAAGATTAATGTGTTAAACCATAGAAGAAAATATTAACAGCATGCATAGCATAAAGATACAGATTTCATCCAGGAAAATTATGAATAATTATAACAGCTTGATATTGAGCATAACAAAAATAGTATTTTCCAATGTTCATTACCCCCAATTTTTTTGGCCAGAAATATTTTTGTTTTGATTTTTTTCTTCTAGGCTCAGTCCATATACTCAGGTAATCTTAGAGGCAGATAATGATATTTATTTCAAAGGGTATGACTGAGCTAGTCCATTGATGGACATATCTAAAGTGGTCAAGGGCATTAAAGAAATATGAGATCCAATTAGATATGGTGGAAATTATGGTGGAAGTGAAGAAAGGATGGCGTGGTTGTGTGTATTTTACATATGTGAATGTTACATTATACATTAAATGTGAATATCTACAATCAAATAACATTTAGTAAGTACATATAGCATCTGTGTGTGATTGGAGGGGTTAATTGACAGATGAGGGGAACTTTTAGCAGGTTCTCTAATAGCTACAGATGTGACTCTAACTAAAGTATACAAATCACTGATGGCGCAAATGGCATGAGTGTGTTATGATGTCTATGAATGATTCAGTGCAATTTCTGAAACTAACAAGGTCAGGAGTTGGGAAAACAGATTTTAATCATCTTTCTGTTGGCTAGGTGCCTCATCTAGCACCTAACTGCATCACCTGCTAACTACATTATTATTTCCTTCCATGTAGTTAATATTTGACAAACATTTATTTAGACATTTTTCTGGAAGTGGAAATGAAGAGAGGTTAGTAGGCATGCCCTTTATTACTTGATCCAAAGAAGGAAAACCAATAAACAAATACTTGCAGGTCTTACTCTGTGAAGATACGTGTAAGTCACTTTTTTCTTTTTTCCCAGATAGATTCTATTGTCATCCCTAGAATTACTGGCAAAAGAAGACTGAATCACCAACACAGCTGATGAGTTGATTATTCTAACTCTACTCGATGACTGGTCTTTCAACTTTTACTGCCTCTCACCACAAGGCTGGCTGATAATAGCATAATCCCCACGTGTGCCTGCCTCAGCAAAGAAATAAATATTTGATAACGTTACATTCAAAGTTTATATCTTTTCCTTGTTTTCTTTACTAGATAGACAGCTAAGCCAGGCTCCCACTCACCAGATGTTCTGTATATTTTAAAATCTTATGAAAATGCTGGTTGATAAACATTGTGGTTTTTGTTACTTGACTTTCTTTTAGTTGTTATCATGAATGGAAAATATAACTAGGGCCTATTATGTTAAACTTCTTTCTTAACTAGTTATCAGTATCCAAGCTTTGGGTTGTGGTTCTTTGTGTGGGTAAGTTCTGGCTTGTTGGCTGTGTTCTTAATGGGTTGCTTATTAGCACAAACATTGTGGCCACTGCTGTTTGTAAATGATATGTGCTCTCGTTATAAAGCTCCAAGAAAGGGCAAAAAACCCCACCACTTTTATTTATTTGATTTTAATTCTGAGTCAGACTCATGCTGGGTCCTATTATAAGTAAGATTGACTCCTTTCCAAAGCCCTGTGAGCTGGACAGTATTGTCCTTGTTTGTCAAATGAGGAAACTGAGGAGACTTGGGGTAACACTAAGTCAAAATTAAGATGTGACCCAAGACTATCTTATTTAAAAACCCATTGGGTTAAAGCCAACAAATACAAGGATAAGGAAAGGAGCTATCATGAAAGAAGAAAAACTATAAAACCACAAATTAAAGTGTGTTTACTTTTTCTAAGCCCTCGACTTGCGCGAGACCTCAAACTGGGACTCGCATGGCCGAAGCAGAATAGGCAGTGAATTTAAGTATGAGCCCCCAGCTGTAAAAGATAGAGAATCTCAACAATCCAGACACCATCAACTTGGTGTTGTAACTTTCCCCCAAAACTATTTCTCTTGGGGTTCCCAAAGATTCCAACCCCAGGTCAAACCTGGAGATTGAAATTGAAGGTGGAACACAGGCAAAGAAATTTAACTATCTTGTTGGTCCTAAGCGTACTTCCCCTACTAACTCCCAGGAAATTTTCCTTGAAGGATTGCAACATTCTAAAATGTCCTTACTTTTTTTTTTTTTTTTTGGTTTTTTTTTTTTTGTTTGTTTGTTCATTTTGACCACTCTGAATCTGAGTGAAACCTTTCAGCAGACATGGATGAATCCAGATAAGCCAGAGTTTGAATTGTAGTGTAAGAGCTGGGGAAGATGATCCTACCTGGGGCTGCTAGAGAAATGTGCCTGAACCAAGGTCCTTAGAAAGTTTTGAGGCCAAGATCAGTCAGCAAGTTCAAAGAACTCAAGTGGGACCTGGAAATATATTCAAAGCCAGAGGGCCTTAGCTCCCCAGGTCTAGAACAGAATGGGAGCGATGTCAGGAATAAAACAAGGGAGGTCCTGCTTGATTCTCTAAGTAGCTTGGGAAGCACCAGTTAAGGGTGTGAACTTAACACAGAATGCTAAAATTGGACTCTTTAGTCAAAGAACTAGAACAATTTTTTCAAACTACAAGCTATGATCCATCAGTGGGTTATGAAATCACTTTATAGGCTTGTGGCTATTATTTTTTTAAAAGTAGATGAAGTGTGATAGTATAGAAAATAAAATATCAGAACACATTGTACCAAGCAAGTATATAAGAGCTGTCTGGAAAAAAATTCAGCCATAAATGCCTCTATTTTTCATATTGCATGGATACTTTTCGGACAGTCCTCGTATATTCATACATCAATAAAGACACAGTGACTATATACATTCATAGTTCATATAAATACATATAATGTATAAGTGAGACACCTGCATGTGGTGGTTGAGATTTGGGAGGGATATCTCAGCTGTGGAGGTTTCCTCTGGAGGAGCAAGCGACCTCAGCCCCACACCAGGCTCTCTAGCCCAGCGAACCACTGATGCTGGGAAGAGGAGACTCCACAACATCTGGCTGTGAAAAGCAGTGGGGATCCCAACTGTCTAAGTAAGATAGAAGGCTGCTGGCACCCAAGCATCTCTTAAAGCACCATGCACATATTCACTTGTTCATAGACACTCACCCTGGGCTCGTGTATAGAAACAGTGACTCAGGAGATGCCAGAGACGTATAGCAAGAGACTGAATTGTGTCACTTCAGGCAAAACCGAAGAGACAGTTGCCATTTTCTCTGTATAGAACCCTCTTTGCAGCTGGCAGGCACCATTTTTTCTGTGTTGAACCCTTCCCATACACTGCCAAGTCTGAATCTGCATTGACCTGGTGAACTCTTGTTACACCCTCATGACTCCCTGGGACCCTGTCTCACCCAACTCCCACACTACTGGAGGCAATTTTGTGGCCAGCAGCCAGCCCCTGCCTGCACTACAGTATTTCTTGGACAATTCTCAGGGGTCAGCAATTCCCAGAGAGGTAATAAGTGGCCTCAGTGTGCTTTGAGCCTTTTGTTGAGTGTCTCCAGGCTGAGCACTTGCATCAAACCAAAATCTACATTAACTTGGTGAACACAAATTACCCCAACCTGGTGACTCCCTGAGAACCTGCATCACTTAACTCACATATGGCACCAGGTTCTATCAGTGGCTGAGCCTTACGGGCAGCTACCCGGAGGCAGCAGGCCTCGGGGTGTCCTGGACTTTATGCAGAGCTATCCCAGACTTGGTATTAGTGGCAGCAAACCTGAGTTCAGAATGCGACCTCTCCTACACACCTTCAGGTCCAGCACAGGCAGCAACCAACTGTGTATTTCTTTGTAGCACTTACCAGGTAGTCCTAGTTCAGTCACAGGAAACAGGTGACCTGGACCTGCACCAAAGCCTCTCCCTAGAGGCCCCAGAACCAACACACCTGAAGACTGACTTTAGATTCATAGCATAGCACAAACCAATTAGCTTCACAAGTGGCCCATCCAAAGGTGGTCTCAGCTGGAAACAGCCCTCTGGAGCAAATCCTGCTCTCTGGGGTAAGTCCCCTGACTAGCAGTCTGCAAGCTGTGGACATGGCAAAACCCCACAGTCAGTCAGCCTGAGGGTCAATTTCACTTACAGACATGCCAAAAGTGATCAAGGCTCAACTACAACTGGAGGGCAAACAAAAATCACCCAAAGGATACTTCTGGAGCACCTAGTACAGATGATTAGAGACATTGTACCACTGGGCTTCATAGGGTACCTGCAACATAAGGCCACCTGGCCAATGCTGGAAGACTTAACAGATCTACCTAATATGTAGAAAACCACAGAAAAAGCAGCCAAAATAAAGAAACAAATAAATATGTTCCAAATGAAAGAACAGGCAAAAACTCCAGGAAAAAAATACTAAATGAAATGGAGGCAAGCAACCTACCAGAGACAGAGTTCAAAGCAATGCACAAGGAACTTAGCGAGAATGTCAACAAAGAGATAGAAAGCATAAAAATTGACATAGAAATCACAAAAAAGGACCAGCCAGAAATGAAAAATACAATAACTGAAATGAAGAATGTACTAGAAGAAATCACCAGCAGACTAGATAAAACAGAGGATCAGATCAGTGACTTGGAACACAAGGTAGCAGAAACTGCTCAATTGGAATAGCAAAAAGAAAAAGAATCAAGGAAAATGAATCCAGTTTAAGGGACCTCTAGGACAACATCAAGCATAACAACATTCACATTAGAGTGGTTGCAGAAGAAGAGAGGAAGCAAGGGATTGAGAAACTATAGAAGAAATACTGACTGAAAACTTTCCTAACTTGGTAAAGGAAATAGACAGAAAGCTCAGAGAGTCTCAAGCAAGATAAACCCAAAGAAGCCCACACCAAGACAAAGGTTAAAATGGCAAAGGTTAAAGTCAAAGAGAGAATCCTAAAAGCAGCAAGAGAAAAACAACTAGTTACCTACAAGGACGCTCTCATGAAATTGTCAGCTTATTTTTCAACAGAAACTTCCGTCAAGAAGGGACTGGCATAAAATATTCAAAGTGATTAAAAGTAAGGACTTACAACGAGGACTGCTCTACCCAGAAAGGTTAACATTTAAAATGAAAAGAGAGATAAAGAGCTTCCCAGACAGAAAAAAAAAAAAAAAAAAAAGGCTAAAGGAGCTCATCACTACCAAACAAGTATTACCAGAGAAATGTTAAAGGGAATTATTTAAGTAGAAGCAGGGAGTGGGGAAAGAACATAAATATAAATAACAAAATAGTGTTAGCTATGTATCTATCTGTGATTACTTTAAATGTAAATAGATTAAATGCTCAATTCAAAAGATATAGGATAGCAGAATGGATAAGAAAATAAGACCTATACATATACTTTCTACAGAAGAGTCACTTCAGATTGAAAGATACACACAGACTGAAAATAAAAAGATGAAAAAAGATATTTTATGCAAATGGAAACAAAAATAGTTGTGGTAGCAATGCTTAATCTCAGACATCATACACTTTAAAACAAAGGCTATAATAGGAGACAAAAATGATATTACATAATGATAAAGGGATCAATCCAACAAGAAAATATGACCCTTGTAAATATTTATGCACCCAACATAGGCACACCTGTGTGTGTGTGTGTGTGTGTGTGTGTGTGTGTGTGTTTAAAATAAATACTGACCAACAAAAAATGAGAGAGCAACAGTAATACAATCATAGTAGGGGACTTTAACACTAATTGACCACAATGGACCGATCTTCCAAACAGAAAATCAACAAGAAAACAGCAGCTTTAAATGACACACTAGACCAGATAAATTTAATTGATATTTTTAGAGCTTTTCAACTCAAAGCAGCAGAAAATACATTATTTTCAAGTGCACATGAAATGCTTTCCAAGATAGACCACATGTTAGGCCACAAAACAAGTCTCAATAAATTTGAGAAGACCGAACTCATACCTAGTGTCTTCTATGACCACAATGATTGGAAACTAAAAATCAAGTATAAGACAAAACTGAAAAACACACAAACTCATGGAAGCTAAATAACATGCTACTAAGCAATGAATAAGTTAACAAGAAGATCAAGGAAGAAATCAAAGGATACCTTGAAACAAACAAAAATGAAACACAATGACACAAAATCTATGGGACACGGCTAAAGCAGTCCTAAATGGAAATTCATAGCAATACAAGCCTACCTCAAAGAACAAGAAAAATCTCAAATAAGCGACCTAACTCTACAGTTAAAGGAACTAGAAAAAAGAACAGCAAAACCCAAAGTGAGTAGAATGAAGGAAATAATAAAGAAATACCTATTCTCCTCAAACTATTCCCAAAAATCTAAGAGAAGTTTCCCAAGTTCATTTTATGAGGTCACCATTAGTCAGATTGCAAAACCAGACAAAAATGTTACAAAAAAAAAAAGAAAATTTTAGACCAATATCCCTGATGAACATAGATGCAAAAACCTCAATAAAATATTAGCAAACTGAATTTAGCTATATTTTGAATATATCATATACCACACTCAAATGGATGTGGTGTATGGTATGCAAGGTTGGTTCAACATCCACAAATCAATTAATGTGGAATACCACATTAAAAAATTAAAAATAAAAATTATATGAGCATATCAATAGATGCAAAAAAAGCATTTGGCAAAATTTATCATCCATTTATGATAAGAACTTTCAGCAAAGTGGGAATATATCAGCATAATAAAGGTCGTGTATGACAAACCCATAGGTAATATCATGCTCAAGGGGGAAAGCTAAAAGCATTTTCCTCAAGATAAGGAAGAAGACAAGGATGTCCACTTTTACCACCCTTATTCCACATAGTACTGGAAGTCTTAGCCATAGTAATGAGACAAGAAAAAGAAATAAAAGGCATCTATATTGGAAAAGAATAAGTAAAACTGTCATTATTTGCAGAAGATATAAATTTACATATAGAGAACTCCAAATATTTCACCAAACTATTACTAGAACTGATAAATTAATTCAGTAAAGTAACAGGATACAAAATTAATATTCAGATATTGGTTGAATTTTTATACACCAACAATGCACTACTAGAAAGATAAATTAAGAAAACAATCCCATTTACAATTGCTTAAAAAAATCAAATATCTAGAAATAAATTTAACCAAGGAGGTATAAAACTATACTCAGGAAACTATAAGACATAAAGAAAGAAATTGAATAAGATACAAATAAATAGAACATATACTGTGCTCATGGATAAGAATCAACATTGTTAACATGTTTGTGCTACTGAAAGCAATCTATAGATTCAGTGCAATTTCTATCAAAATATCGATGGCATTTTTAAAAGAACTAGAACAAATAATTCTAAAATTTATATAAAACCACAAAAGACTCCAAATAGCCAAAGCAATCTTGAGAATAACAAAGTTGTAGTTATCACACTACCTGATATCAAACTATACTAAAAGATTATAGTTGTTAAAACCACAAAGTACTGACATAAAAACAGACACCTAGATCAATGGAACAGACTAGGGAGCCCAGAAATAGATCCACATCTATATGGTCATTCACTCTATGACAAAGGAGGTAAGAGTACAGGAAGTGCCAAAAAAAGTATATACATTTGAAGATATGTTATCTATGTGTTACATAAATACTGACGGTAACCACTTTGAGCTCCTCTTGTAATCGCAGAAGTCGAATGTAACTTGTATTCATCTTTTTTTATTGGTACGTATTGAGTATTACCATTTTAATAGATTTTTCCCTTCTTAAAATGTGTATACATTTTTCTGGCACCCTATGTATACAGTGGGGTAAAGACAGTCTATTAAATAAATGGTGTTGGGAAAACTGAACAGATACGTGCCAAAAAAATGAAACTAGACCTTCTTCTTACATCATAGACAAGAATTAACTCAAAATGGTTTAAAGTCTTAAATGTAAGACCCCAAACCATAAAATTCCTGGAATAAAACATAAGCAGTGAACTCTCTGACATTACTCTTACTAATATTTTTCTGATGTATCTCCCCAGATAAGAAAAACAAAATAATAATAATAATTAATAATAATAAATAAATGAGACTATATCAAACTAAAATGTTTTTGAATAGCAAAGAAAACCAGCAATAAAACAAGAAGATATCCAACTGAAAGGGAGAGGATATTTACCGGTGACACATCTAATAAGGTGTTAATATCCAAAATTTATAAAGAACTCATACAACTCAACACCAAAACACAAACATCCAATTTTAAAATGGGCAGAGGACATGAATAGACTTTTCTCCAAAGAGGACACACAGATAAACAATAAATGTATAAAAGAACCTCAATATCAGAGAAATGTAAACTAAAACAACAATTAGATATCACTTCACACCTGTCAGAATGGCCATCATCAATAAATTAGCAAACAACAAGTGTTGGCGGGGATGTGGAATAAAGGAAACACTTTTGCACTGTTGGTGGGATTGCAAATTGGTGCAGCCATTATGGAAAGCAGTATAAAGTTTCCTCAAAAAATTAAAAATAAAACTACCTTACGACTCAGCAATTCTACTTCTGGGTATTCATCCAGATTAAGAAATACATATTGGTAATTACAGAATAGTCATGGGGATGTAAAGTAGAGCATAGAGAATACAGTCAATAATCTTGCAACAACTGCGTTAGTTCACGACCTCATCCTAGAAAAAGTGCTACATATCTCATTACTGAGTATTACTAAGGTCACCTTTGGAGTCTCTCCTTGGGAAGCTATGCACCTAGTCCACGCTCCAAAGCAATTTTGGAACTCTTTTTCTGGAATGACCATCAGAGCTCTCATTGTATTACTCTTGATGTTCTGAATGTCATCAAAATGTCTTCCTTTCAATATTTCCCTTATCTTTGGATAAAGAAAAAAGTCATTGGGGGCCAGATCAGGTGAGTGGGGAGGGTGTTCCAATACAGTTATTTGTGTACTGGCTAAAAGCTCCCTCACAGACAGTGCCACGTGAGCTGATGCATTGTCATGATACAAGAGCCATGAGTTGTTGGTAAAAAATTCAGGTCGTTTTTGTATAAATTTTCCACACAGCCTTTTCAGCACTTCCAAATAGAAAACTTGGTTGACTGTCCAGTATCTACAGACTCAGAATGAACAATTTCTCTGATATCAGAAAAGGTTAGCAACATCGTTTTTACTCCTTGATTTGGACTGATGGAACATTTTTTATCATAAAGAATTGGCTGACATCCATTATGCATTTTGACGCTTTGTTTCAGGGTCATATTGGTACATCCATGTTTCATCAGGAGTGACAACATGGCCCAAAACATTGTCTTGCCTCTCCAAAAGGTCTTGGCAAACTTCAACTCTCCTTTGTTTTTGTTCTTTGGTGAGCTACTTCGGGACCATTTTTGCACACACCTTTCTCATGCCAAGATTTTCAGTTAAGTTTTTTCTGTTTCTCTACCAATGTTTACTTGTTCTGTTATGCTTCTCAGAATTAGCTGACTATTTTGACCCACAATTTGACAAATTTTTGCAAGGTTTTCATCAGGTCTGCTCATCATTGGCTGCCCTGACCTCTCTGCATCAGTGACGCTTTCTCTCCTTCAGAAAAACACTAATCCATTTGTACTCTGCCATTTTCTTCCTGGCATTATCCCCATAAACTTGGACTAACATGTCCCTGATTTCACTTCCACTCTTGCCAAGTTTAACAAGAGATTTAATGTTTGTTTGTTGCTCTAATTCAGGCTCTGACATTCTTGTGATGGCACACAAAAACATGCAACAGCAATAATGAATGCCACTCAGCAAGACACCACCACATATCTACATGAACATAGCTGTGAGATAGAGATATACATGCCAAGGTTATGAAAACCTGCTGAGTTGTTTGTACAGTGCTGCCAACATAAGTGCACAGTGGCAAGTTAGTGAATTTAATTGTCAGACCTCGTGTAGTGCCAGGTGGGTACTAGACATTCACTGCAGAAATTATATAAATATCTAACCACTATACTGTATACTTGAAACTTATATAAAGTAATTCTGAATGTCAGTTGTAACTGAAAAAAATTTTAAAAGAAGAAAATAGAAGAATCCCTCTTCCATAATTAGCAGAGATGTGGTTTTAAAGACTAGGTTACTTAAGAAAAAAAGTGTAAGTGGATGGGCGATCACATGGACTCCACATTCTTTCCCCAGCCAGGTAAAAACTTACTGTCTTACCCAAAATTGGGACAGGGAATGCTTCCTAACTAGTATCAATGTAATGAAGTCATTACTAAATGTTTCCTTTATGACTATGTACAATGGTATTTTATTGAAAATGAGCAGTTCACCTGATAACCATATTGCGGGGTCTTAGGATAGGCTGCCCCAGATATCCCAGATTGGCTTATTGATCATTTTAAACTAAATTCACCTGAGAAGCGGCCTCCAAAGCAGGAAATAAATCTCCATGATAGGTTCTCTCCCTGGTCCTGAAGCCTTGAGAGACAACCTTATCATAGGAGTTATAAAATCCAGAGTTGAAAAAGTGTGTATAAACAAACTTGTAACACCTTTACTAACTTATTAATTTACTACCTAAGCCCAAATTTTGTTTAGATTCCTCACTAAACAATACCCAAACTTGTTTAGATTCCTTTTTAATGAGCACTAACTTTCTTTGTCCCATCAATTTCTCTTAATTTTTTTTTTGTCTAAAACATATGAAAAGATGCCTGGTTTAATCATTTCTTTGAGCCTTATTTTATGATCATATTGTGATTCTGCCATGTGCACATATTAAATAGTTTTTTTCTCCTGTTAATCTAGTTTCATGTCAATTTCATTATTAATATTTTATAACTATTCCAGCCATAAGTACTAAAGAAGGGTAGAGCGAGGAATTCTCTCCCACTTCCCAACAATATCAAATAATTAATATTTTGAAAAAGGAAAAGAACATTTTTGAGGAGCGTGTAATTAGTTTTTTTGAAGTTTCCTCCCTATTTCCTCTGTATTTTTCACGTTATCTATAATGAGCATGCATTCATTGTATTTATAATAAGAGAAAATATGGATATATCTTTAAAACCAAGTAAACCCTCAGGCTCTCTGCACTGAAAAGGAAACTGTTTTTACCACAAAGGCTTTAGAAGTGGGGGAAAAAAAGCAAAAATTAGAAAAATGCAGAACAACTTCTAAGAGTAATTAAGAGTATTCTTTGGTGGTTTGGTTTTGTTGATAGGGTTCGTGACTACACAGTAAGTGCCTAGTTTGTGAACATTTTCTGCTGACTGCCTCCAGCCAGCACACAAAAAAAGTGCATGTAGCCTTTACCACTTCATAAATGTTTAACACAGCAGGGAGCTACAGTAAAGTGGCCTGCTGACGTGGGCATTTCCAGGCAGGAAGGCCCTCCCTGACGCCAGTGCTGCAAAGGCGGCAGCTTGAAAGTATTCTTCAGCCAAGGTAATGCTGAAGGGAGCATTCACAGGGCAGCAGCATTGGCTGACTGCAAAATTTGTTTTGGTCATCTCGCCCTCTGAGCCCCACCAACCTAGTGTGTTGTTTGAGACAGGCAGTGAAAGGAAAATAAGCAAAACAAGATTGTACCACCTACATCTCATGTTCAATGCTTTCTCTCCCAAAGTTCATTTGATTTGAGAAACTTTTATTGCTATGGGAACCACTTTTTGCTTCTTATCATGAGGCATCACCCTGTTAAATGCCTTGCACCACATTCCAAACTGACGAGGGGGGTGCATTGAGAACAATACTGAGAGCAATCACAATAATTAGTAGTTGATAATTTTTAAGCACAGACTATATATGAAGAACTGTGCCCGGTGTTCTGCATACCTTATCTATTCCATTCTCCCAGTAATTTATGAAGTAGATATTCACAATATCTCCATTTCACAGATGAAGAAGCTAAGACACAGAGGGCAAGTGTGTGTGGCACAGCCTTGGGTGCCTGCTCAGGACTTTTGGAAAGACACAAGTAATTCGGACAACTGTGCAGAAGGCGGACTGAAGGTGAGAAACACCAAATGGGTGAAAACTAGTTGGGAAACTACGTTTTACTTTCCCCATAGGTACTCCTGGTCTGCAGTACAATAAATGTTCTGAGGACTTAATGATCTTGTGCCTTCCTACTTATTTTTCATCTTGTCGCAATTCCATTCTGCCCTTGGCCCCTGGCAAACTCCTACTTCACCTTCAACAGCTGGTGTATGGTCAGTTCCGCTACCAAGAATGAGCTGACGTGACAACGCCCTGTGAGAAGGCAGCACTGTGTGAAAACGAGAGCAGGGAATTGGGAGTCCGCCTGCACTCTTCGGCCTCTCACAAACTGTAGGCTTGGGAGATTCCTTAACCTTGCTGAGAATGTTATTGCAACTTTGCAATGCAAATAGAATTGCCTAACAGGCAAAGTGCGTGCGGAAATTCAGACAATACTATCCTGTGGTACATCTAAAGCTCTATAAATAGTGTAGTAGGTCCATAAAACGTCTATTTAAGTAGGTCCATAAAACGTCTCCCAAGAACCCGCACTGGAGACTGAATTGTACCATTCCCCATTTTTTCTTAGCAGTCCAATTCCTTCCTCTACCCAAACATCGTCACGTTAGGTTGAAATGACATTAGCTCATGAGTGAAGTTCTGTAGTTTTCTCCTGCCACAACTAGATTCTGCCTTCTTGCCTATTATGGTAAAGTAATAATGCAACTCTTCCCCTGAAATTTCCTAATTGTAGTGGCTGGAAATTGTGAAAATGCCACCATAAATGGCAAGAAAGATTTTGAAGATGTGCTAAGGATTTTAAGAGGGGAACTTTACCCTGGATTATCCAGCGGGTCCAACATAATCATCAGGTCCTTTTAAGGGACAGGCAGGTATAAAAAGTAGGAGGGTCAGAGGTGAAAACAGAACCAGAGGTTGTAGTGACATAGTTTGAAGACAGAGGAAGGGGCCGTGAGCTGAAACTTGTAGGTGGCCTCTAGAAGCTGAGGAAGACATGAAAATAAAATGTCCTCAAGAGCCCCCAGAAGGAATGCAGCTCTGAGTGTTGCAGGAAACTAGGCCCGGCAGAAAGAATTATCCAAACACCAAAGATAGAAGAGGAAGGAGTCCTTTGTTTAGCCGCAGGAGCAAGACAGACAAAAGTCTAAATTAGCCGAGCTCCCCGACCCACTCTGGTCCTGTCCTTTTACAGGACTTACAGGCTTTTAGACAGAGGCAATCATGTTGTCTTTTGATTGGTGATCCTAACATATTGTCATGAATTCCTGTGGACTCTGACACATTGGCACAAATTCCTGTGGGCTCTTACAAAAAAAAAAAAAAAGAAGAATTTAGGCTTTATTGTCTTATTGCAGGGAGCATCCTTGCACCAGGGCAGGAGGGATTTATTGCTTTAGAGCGGGGAGCAGCCTTGCACCAAGACAGGCACCCTAGATAGGGCAGCATACTAGATAGGGCAGGCATACTGGATAGGGCAGCATACTAGATAGGGCAGGCATGCTAGATATCGGGTGGATAACTCCCCAAGGCAGGGCCTCCTCTGACATGAGGACACTTGGAATTTAGCCCATAAGACCCAATTTAGACCTGTGACTTCCAGAATTGTAAGATAATAAATATATGTTGTTTAAGCTATGGAGTTGGTGTTAATTTATTATAGAAGCAATTACCTGACACACACATCTGGCCACAACTTCCTTTCTCCCCAAAAGGATAGTAGTGTCTTCCCAAAGCATGAAACTACCACCTGGCACCTGTCCTGATTTCCACAGCTGTTTCACACGTAATCTCACTATCTCTAATGTGAAGGATTTCAGCGAACAGTGGTACACTGAAAATAAGGTTTTACTGAGCATAAGAATACCAAGGAAAAAAGTCTGTTCAAGACATTTGCATGTTTAGAGCAACACTCGCGGTATGTAAATAGAATGGAATGTGAACCGATTCTGTAGGTTTGACAAATGCAGAATTCATTACAGATAGTAAGTAATGTGGGTGCAGAACTGCTCTTAACATTACATTTTTGTGAAATGTCAATGTTATCAAAGGACCAATAAAGAGTAAACTATTTTAATGTTTTTCTGTGGAAAATATTAGTATATTTCCACTAAGTAGTAGAAATTCTGGTTTTATTTTTATTTATTTTCTAATGTCAGGGTACAGTATAAATCTTAAGGGAATAAAAGCAGAGTCTAGTTTATTTTATTTTTTTAAAAGCCGAGTAAGGCTTACGTGCTATTAATATTTATTGACAAAGCTAATTATAACATTAATATGTAAATAAGTAACTATAAGTAATGCAATCATGTAAATATGAAAATATGTCTCAGCCAACACATAACACCAAGTAAAACCAGTCTTTATTTAACCAAATCTTTATTCAAAATACATTTTTGTTTAAAATTCCAGAGATTATTTTTATAGGAAATTGTGATGTGTCAGTACTATTTCTTTGCTCTATTAAGAAATTTTTGAACAAACCACAGCTTGATTTATTTATCCAGAATTTGAAGGATAATAAAAACATTAGAATTTTCCACAATTATATTGAAAATGATAAAACAAAACACATTACATAGTAAATGTGCAGATTCAGGCAGCTAACAGCTCACTCTCTGTAAGTTTCTTTATTATCCTCTTATTTAGGGGGGCCTGCGGGTCCAGGCAAATTTTCCTCCCATTCTTCAGGGTGGCTCTGCCAGGAAAAGAAGAGGTGCACCTTTCAGGGGTGGGTTTGAACGTGGCATTAGGCTCTGGGTGCGGTGGGAGGAGATAGGAGAGGGCAGAGGAGGCAGAAGGCGGGCGGAAGAAGCAAGTACAGGTGTGAGGACTCACATCACTTGGGAGGTGGGGCAGTGGGGTCCCGCCCCGATCACCTCCAGGCTCCTGATGTGCTTGGGATGGATGCCGGAGGTGGTCTTCAAGCACATGCATTGCAGGTCTCCGTTTTCTTCTTCGGGGTCTGCTGGGGGTGGGGGGCAGGGGGACATGAGAGTCGGGGAGCGAGTGGTGACTCCTAGAATTACCAAACGTCCCTTAGGGATCTTTCTCGCTGCGTTTGGTCTTCATTTCCTCGTCCACAAACCACACCTAGCTCAGTAAGGACGCGCGCCCCAGTACTGGGCACAGCCCCGCACACTTAGCAGGTGCTCAGGAAAGTGCAGCGAGGACCGCGGGCGGTTAGCCTCCGCCCCAGCCCCCGGGGACCCGGCCGCTCTCCCCTCCGTCCCCCGCCCCCCGCCCCGACCCCTCGCAGCCTTGCTTCGGTTCTCACCGATGATGCGGGCCACCACAGCTGGCAGCAGGAGCAGCCCGAGAAGCAGGAGCCCGGGGCTGGGCCGGGGGCGGGAGGCGCGGGAGCCCTCTCCGAGCTTCATGTCGCAAAGGTGTCCGCAGGACAGGCGAGTACAAGGGCGACGGGGCAGGCGCTCTGCAGACCAGGGGTGCCGAGGCGCTACAGGCCTGTTATATCCGCACGGGCCTTGCAGGCCGGAAGCAGGGGGTGGAGGGTTAGGAGCTGTGGGGCTGGGGCTGAGAAGAGCTGGGCTCTGGCCAGCCAAGATTAGCAAAAAATAAAGTCATTAAAAGCCTGAGTCAGCCTATCTTGGCTGCAAACGGGTAGCGGGATCCACACCCCAACCCGAATTCCACATACATAGGCACATTTGTGGCGGCAGAAACAGTATTTAACCTTGTAAGATGTATGTTTCTTTGCAGTGTGTTACAGAGTTCTTTGTAGTCGCCACGTGGCATTTACACAGCATGAACCTTCCCCACCTCCCAGCTGCTTTAATCAAGAACTGCTCATTCGCTCCCGCCTTTCTCAGTTGATGGCCATTGAGTTGAGTCCGGTGGCTTTGTATGTTAAAGATGTACATGGTTTGTAATTGTTTTCTGCTACTAAAACGTTGAATTTGGTCTCTAGACACTTCCTCAGTGTCTTCAATGGGATCTACCAGCTCTACCAACCATCATCCATGTACTCTAGGAAGCAAGGCCTGTGATCTTCATTGATCGTCCTACTCTGAGCAAACCTGTGAAAGTAATATTAGAATGCACTGTGTCTGCAAACCTTGTGTCTGGATGTTGATTCATTTTGCTCAGCCAAGAAGGGAGGTCAAAGAAGGAAAATTTCCAGGCATACCTCCCAGTGCCTGCTGTGACCTGGGTCAGTACCAGTGACAGGGTGAGATGGGCTGACTGTTGGCAGGAGGAGGGATGCTTTCAGGAGGACACTGAGAATCTGCAAGTTGTCTGGAAAATACATGGAAGAGAGCGTGGAGGGTATGCAACAGAATCCTGCACAGCAAAGGGAGAGATCAATATGCACCATCTTCCTTTTTCTGAAAAAATAATAACTTTGGCTCTTGATCAGGGCAAAGTATGCCTTCATCTCAAGGCCAGAGGCTCTCTGTCACAATGATTAACAGTGGTAAAGGGCACCAGGAGCCCACTGCATGGCACTAGCTGACCTCTTAATGCTGGGCAGGACCAGATTTCTGCAAGGATATGCAATTTAATTCCTAGGCTTAGAATGTTCTTCTCTCTCCCACCACCTGACATTTCAGCTCACTTAAGTCTTATTCCTATTTCTGGTGTCAGCATAAATATTACTTCCTCAGAGGCCCTTCCCTAATAACTGAAAATCTAATTGTGTTCCCTACTGTTGTCTTGTAGCATCCTTCGGTCTTCCTGTTTCTCACAAACTACACACACACACACACACACACACACACACACTATACACACACACATACTATAACACACAAATATGTGTGTGTGCCTATGTCTTTAAAAGTGTTTAAAATGGTTTTTCTTCTAAAGGAGAAGCTCTGAGATGAGAGATCATAATGCTTATCACTATTCTAGTACACTGGTGGACTATAGGGATACAATATAAAGTTACCACATTAGTAAAATAATAAGTGTTGAAGATGATGATGAGGCTTTGACATGTTCATGTGTCTATTTCTTAGTACAATTGGAGCATGCCTATATATTAATATGTGTCACCTGTGGTTGTGATTATTTGTCAGCCTGCCTGCCTGTGCCACCAGAAAGCGATCTCTTCAAGGGCAATTTTCTGTGACTTATATGTTCTTGAATACCCAGCATCCAACACAATGGCTGGTACAGAAAATGTTTATGAAGCTGAAACTTGAAGTGCCAAATTGCATTAGTGGCAGAAGGCATGGATAGGATGGTGGTTTGGGGGATGGATGAGCACCATACTGGATTCGTACTACCTTCCCCCAGATTTCAGTATTTGCAATGTAAAGGAATCCAGGCAGTAGTAAGTGACAAACTATTCTTTCTCTCCATTTAAATAGAATAATTCTTTATGTGCACACAAAAATAAAAGACATGTCCATCTCAGGAGCTATCAGCTCAGTGTAAAAACTGTGTCCTATCCCTGAAGCTGGCCTATTGGATTCCAGTAGGAAACCACTGATGAAATGAATGAGATGCTCAGGTATTTTGAATTATTGCAGAAAAACTAATGGCAATGACCACAATCCCCATTAACTGCTTTATTATGTGTTTGTTTATATGCGGTTTTGATTAACTACTACTGCATTTGTTTTGTAGACAAAGCATCAGATCTATAATGGTGAGGAGGTAATAAAAGGAGACCTCAATAATGCAAAGTCTGTAAACCAAATACTTAATGCATGCATGCTTTCCGAAGTCCATGCACAGGCTGGGTAAGTGAACTTCTTTCTACTTCTGTGACTACGATAGCGTATGTGGCAGG
The DNA here is from genome assembly GCA_004026885.1 of Lyroderma lyra. Classification (NCBI taxonomy): domain Eukaryota; kingdom Metazoa; phylum Chordata; class Mammalia; order Chiroptera; family Megadermatidae; genus Lyroderma; species Lyroderma lyra. The sequence goes on from PVJL010002803.1 coordinate 22,485, forward strand.
CTATTCATGTATCAAGTGCTGTTTTGTGTGTCCTAACCTTATGTGACACATAATGTAATCTCTTCTTTAGGGAAAGAAGAATCAAGGAAAGACACATGGTGTGATGTTTAAGAGCACAATTTCAAATCCCCGTTGTCACCTACCTAGTTATCTGGTCTTGGGGGACCTTGTGCAATCTCTTTGAACAGTTTTTTTTCTTTGTAATACTAGGGATGCTAATAATAATGATAACAAATAGTCAACTAACATTTATACAAGTAATGGGTTATTGTATAACCCATTATGCATTATTTTCAACACTTTGCATTTATTAACTTTTAATTTTCACAACAACTCTATAAAATAAGCAAGATCCCATTTTAGAGATGAAGAACCTTAGGCACAGAGAGGTTGTACAACCTACCCAAAGTTACACAGCTAGCAAGTGGTGGAGCAGAGTTATTCTCTCTCACTGGTACCCAAGAAAGTTCTCTTAAGCAGATCATAGCTATCTTGTAAGAATTATTTACCTCATATATGCAAAATGCTTAAAATCCTTCACATATTAAAAGTTATTAGTAAAGCTTAGCTATTATAATTTTACCTTAAAAATGGTACACATCATCAACTAGTGACTTCATGGGTCTGTTGTGAATACCAAAGAGTGAAAAAGAATTAAAAGATTATTAAGGCTTTTCTTCCTCAACAATTTCGTGAAAATTAATAATATATGACAACAAAGTCATAACAGATTTTGATTTTATGTTAATACTTCTATAAGAATAGTGTGGGTATAACTTTAAGGGATTAAGAAATGAATAACTAGTAGTCCAGTAAATTTTAAATCCTCGATTGTATTTATTTGCAAGGCTGATTCTAATGCTAAAATTGTAACCATGCATATATTAAATAAATTCAAATATGTATAAACATACCAGGGTAAAACATTTAGTATTAAATAGAACCTGTATTATTATTATTCTTGTTTTAGGAAACACTGGAGTGTTTTTTATAGTGCACATTAATGCTTTTTATCATAGATATAATTTTTGCTCTACTGGCATTAAATATGTATACTCACTTTAAAATAAATAGTCACTGCATACAAGACTCACTTTCTACAACTTTATTAATTTTAGGGCTTACAGGCCAAAATAAACATTTGAAAAATCTTTCAGAGAATGCTTTGAAACAAGACACCCTAAGACTAAGACAGTGAAAAACTCTGTTAAGTCCCTAGATATATTAGCATGCATTTATTGAGCAAGTGCTCCATGCTGGGCTCTGTGTAATTCCTCACATCATTGACCATTATGGAATTCATTAACTTTCATGGACATGGATATTCTGACAGTCAAGTAGAGCAAGATAAGTTAACACAAAAGTATTTGGAAAGAAATTTTTAAAGAAATGCAAACCACAGCACCACATTTAGCCAAGAGTTAAGGAGTAACCCATGTATTATATTTTATCTTGTCTTGCTTACTTTCATCTTCTCTCTGCCATCTATTAACCAGTCTTCTCAGAATAAAATGTGACTTTTTGGAACAGAATAAAAAGCATATTTGAAGTGTAATACAGTATGAATAGGTATCCTGGATAAATTAAAAATTCCAGAAAGTGAAGGCTTCAAGCTTTTCCTGGGAGATAAACACATTTGACACAAAATAAACAGATTAAGAATTTGATCCATCACCTTCCAAAATTTTCTGGACTATTTTCTTGATTCTGGGAGCATCTGGGTCCAGGCAGAATTCCTTGCCATTCTTCAGTGTGGCTCTGCAAGAAAGAATAGCATTATCAGTGTGTGCCTTGGCCTGACTATCAGAAGGGATCTGTGGGACTGGACAAAATAGTGTCCCTGGGGACAGAGGCAGAGGGCTTCCCTAATGAGTCAATAATACAGAAGCAGGGACTTACATCACTTCTATTTTGGGACAATAAGGTCCTGCTTTGATCACCTCCAATTTTTGGATGTTACTGGGATGAATGCCAGAGGTGGTCTTTACACACGTGCAGCGAAGTTCAGCATACAGTTCGTGGTCCATGCTTTTAGCTAGGATAGAAACTGTGCCTCTATTAGTAGTCACGATTATCTTAAGGATCTTGTCTATTGACTTGTACCCACGGTCCCCTCCTTCGTGAACTGTAGCTCTCTCACGAAGCCGTTGTGCATATGATCTGAAACTTTTAGTAAAATACGAGAACCCTAGCCAAATGCCTGGGACATATTAAGTGCTTGCTAAGTGCAGCTCCTTTATTTGGAATTAGTATAATGGCCTTCTCCGGCCACAGGAACACCATGACAGTCTCCTCCCAACCCCCAAGACCCCCAACAGTGTAGCAAAAGCAGCTACTGCTACAGGGAAGCTGGGACTCTCCCTTCAGCTTTCCCTAAGTTCTCTTACTTTTTCCAATAGCAGAAGGAACCAGCACCATCAGGAGCAGTGACAATGGCAGCAGCACCTGTAAGACACGAAGTGGGCTGGTACAGGATGAGATGGAGCTGGGTCTGAGGCTCATGGTGGAGCAAACTGAGCTAGAGTTGTTCTTAGAGCCAGGAGACCTCAGTGTGAGGGCGAATTGCTGCCAAGCAGTCTCCAGCTAAGTGGCTTCTCATGCTCTCCTGATGTCTTTTATACACCCCCTCTCAAGGCCAGTAAGGAGAAAAAGGATAGGGACAAGGGGAAGTGAGAGTATGTGGTTATAATGCAGATGGGTGGTCAAGTTATGTCCAACCCAGATAAACACCAGGCGACTCAAAGCTTCTGCTGCATTTCATTTTACGTTATTCTCACTCCCACTCTCCCTTTCTCAACACCTATCTCCCTTACAGATGCTTACCACTCTATTTAGGTTAAGAACTAGACTGAAATATTGCATATATTTTCTTTGTATAACTATGTAATATGCCCTGCTTTGACTACAATGCACATTATAGGCCTAACACATACTATAAGAGTACCCGAAAGCATATGCATGTGACCCTTTAAAAAGAGAGTTCTCTACCCTTTCTGGTTGCCTAGGACAGCAGATGCTTCTATCCTGATGGTTGATGAATGCTGGAATTTGTTTGGAGTATGTGGATACACTATGAGCCCGTTTCCGTCAGAGCTGCAGCTTTTGCATTAGTTTATGGGATTGGTTCTGTCTTCCAAATGTAGTATCTTTTGTAATTTCATCCAGAAACTGGAAGCAAACTCCTTCTCCCTGGTGTTATAAAATAAACTACTGGTTTCTACCATCTGAATATACCCTAAAAAGCAAGACCCATCATTTTTATTTTTTCTTTTATTTGTAATCTAACAGAAATACATAGTTTATTGTCAAAGATTCATACATTGTAGATGTATGTGGAATAAAACATGCAAGTTCCTTTTCATTACTCCACATTTCTGCTCAATGGTGGTAAACATTGGTAGCAGTTTGTCATTAGTTTTCTATTCTTTCTGTAGACAGATACACTTACTTGTACATAGAGACACTCACAGTACATAGAGAAACATGTATAGACATAGAGGTAGACATAGATCTTTTTACATAAATGAGATTATTATACAGCTTTTCTTCTTCAAAACTATGTCTTCACCATCTTTTCATGCTTCCTCAATGTAGTTTTGCCCCATTCTTTCTAACGGCTGCACGACATTCTGTGTCAGGGCAGTCATTGTTCAACTTCTGTCTTATTGGGGACTTTGAGAGTGTTTCCAGTTTTGCACTATACAAATTGTAGTGAGATCTCTATTCCTCAATTCTCAGACCCTAATTTAGTGTCTTGATCTTAAAACCCACTTGATATTAGACAAAACCCAAAAGAGATACAGAGTGGACCTCCACATGACACGCTGTCTGTCTGTTATTATTTGGTTCTCTGTCCCATCTATAAGACTGGCTTCCTCAACTGGACTGTACATGCCCAAGGTCCCTTTAAATGCTTTATGTACCCTAGATGTAGGATAATGCAATACACAGTGGATCCTAAACAGTGCTAGCCAATAGATCAATGAATATGTGTTACATGAAGGAAAATTTCTCTTTCCTTTCTAATCAACAACGATTCTCAAACCAAACTCCACAGGGCTCAAAGTACCTGTGGTATAAAAAGGTTATTTGGAAGGCTGGGAATAAAGGCTGAGGACCTGGCTACAAGCTGCCTTCCTCTTCAAATTATATACAAACTTTATCCAATATTTAAACTTCCCGTTTTCCTTTTTGCCTACTTTAAAAAAACTGTGAAACTCTAGAAACTCTAATCCTCAAAATATTAAACGTAGAAAGTTACTTTTTATCGGAAGAATGATTACAGTAAATAATTTTCCAACTTTTTAAAGAAACTTTTAAGCCCATTTTCTTATGATCAGTTACTATTTCTACTTACGTTCTTAGTTTCTGTTTTTCAATGTATTCCTTATTTTTCTTCATTCCATTTGTTTTCTTGTTATAAGTTACAGTCTAGCAGTACTTTAAAATGATTTTCCACCTCTCCCAAACCAGAAATTCATAATCTAAGAAACATGAGTATGGAAAAGCTTAAGCTGAAAACTGGTGTCCTTCTAAGAGGTGAGACATGGAGTGAATTTTAGAGAAAATCTCACCAGAAAACAGAAAACAAAGAGCAAACTTTCTAGTTGTTCCCAAGTGATGATTTTATAGCCTTTCCCCATCGCTGTGATTGAAATATCATAAATTCACAAACCTCATTTTTAAAATTCAAACATAAGCTCAGACCTATTTCCAGAGCAAGAGGGTTTTAGCATTATTTGTAGTAGATTTCCTTTCCTGTCCATTGCAAACCCCAACACATATGGTTTACACTATTAATTGGCTTCCCTAGACACAAACACAGTCCAACTTTCTTTCCTGGTTCATTTAGTAGGATTGCTCAAAAGTTCCTAATCCTGTGGTGGGAAACTACATGGAGAGTCTTCCGAAATAATGATGTGAGGTAGTCGGTACCAGGAAAGAGCATGGAGCACAGGATCATCAAGTCATTGTCTTAGTCAATGAGTGTGTTTTGTCACAAAGGATACATTGTCAGCAAGGTTCATGAGGAAGTCTTAACAAATTTCTTGAGTCACTAAACATTTATAAGCTTATTAATCAGTGTTTGAGGTAAATAACTTTTCGCCAGTTTTCATTTATTTAATACATTTTGGTGACTTACTGTTCCAGGCATTACAAAATTCTTTTTGTTGTGTGACTTACTCATTTATGTATTTTCTTTTAAAAAGTGAAACCTCAAATATTTGCACAAAGCGGTGGAATGTATGTACTAATCTGCTATCGCTACTACTACTGATAATTGCTATTGCTTTCATTTGCACCATTTTCTTTGATTTCCATGGAAAGAAGCACAATATAGACAATGATAAACTGACTGTACAGAAATGGTTATCAAAATTTTAAAATCAATTATTCAATCAAAAGAAGTTAGCTTTTACAAAATTATAACTTGAGTGCTAGAAAATTAGTGTCAGAGGTTCCTGGGTTTAAAAATATCGTGACAGCCTTCTTAGAAATATTACATTGTCACCCTGGTGTTTTTTTTTTTGTTGTTGTTTTTGAGGAGGTCGTTGTGGTCAATTACTTTATCTCTCTTTCCTTTTAAGTCATTGTATAAATAGCAGAGTCATTCAGCAACGAGCTAATTTTCTAAAACTCAAAACAGAATTTATCTGTTAGCTATTTTAAAAAGAAAGTATCTAGAGCCATTGGACCATTATCCATTAAAATGTGTTATCCATTAAAAGTGTTGGAATCAAATGGTTTCTGTATGACTGTGAGGTGACAAGAGTGATCCAGCCTTCAACTACTCTGGCACCCATTCAACTAAGGCTGCTGCACAGAGGTGGAGCCTGGGGTGGGGGTGAGGGAGACGGCCGAGGGTGAAGGCATTGAGGAGGAAATATCTTCCTGGGTGCTGTTGTGCAGAATCACTGCAATATTTGGCAGGCCTGAGAATTTTTAATTTTATGGTGATTGATATTATTTGTTCAACATCAAGTGCACAATGATCCTCTTTTGTGTGTACCAGGCCAATCCCATACTTAGTGGCTTAGGACGACAGTTTATTATTTCTGATAATTCGGTATGCTCACGAGAAGTTCTGCTGCCTGAGCTCACGTACGTGGGTGTAGTCCGAAGGAAACTGGGGTGGCCGAAAAGTCCAACAGGCCTCGTTTCCTCACTCACACGGGGTTGGGGCCGGCTGCTGGCTAAGATTTCTGCTGGGACACCTTGGTCCCCCTGATCCTCCTCCTTTATTTCTCAAAAATAAATAAGGAGTGAATGGGAGAAAGGAAGAAGGAAGGGAGGGAGGGGAGAGACAGAGTAGGGAAGGGAATAGAAGGAAGGAAAAAGACAAGAAGAAAACACAAGAGCCCTCCACGGTCCTCCCTGCCTCTCTTCCTGCCTTTCCTCTCCCCTTCTCTCCTCTTCCCTCTCTTCCCCTTCCTTCTCCTCACCTTCCCTCCCCTACTCTGTCCCTGAAACCATGATTCATCACCTAGATGCCCTTTCAGCACCGCAGCTTTCTTCAGCTTCTGGGAATGATGGCCACGGATGGCTCACAAGTGTGGCCCTCTCTGGGCATAGCCCATGACCCAACTCTCTCACTCAAAGGTATCCCCACCTCACCAGGGGTAGCCCACATCTAATGGCTGGTCAGTGAGGGGATACAGAGACCTTCTTCCCTTGCCACAATTCAGAATAACTCTGGACAGCCATCCCCGCTCCGGAGCCACTCCTAAGACCCCCTGGACCTTTTGTCATCACAGTACCTCTTCCTTGCCCAACGCTGCTTCCTTATTTCCTGAAAGGTATTACTTTTTAGAGCATTCCTCAATAAACTCTTGAACACAAACTTGGAGTTTGAGTCTAGGGACCCCTACCTAAGATGCTTACACTCTGTCGTTTACAAAGTTTAGTCCCTTTTCATTCAGTCTTCAAGAAAAACTTTGTCAGAAAAAACTCTGAGTGCATTTGCTGCCCAAAGACCTTAAGTGGGGCTGGAAGTCTCTCGCCTTTGTAATCTCTATATCATCAGGATCCACAGTGTCCAGTATGTAACAGGATTATCAATAAATGAGGTCAGATATGTTCATATTTGATACATGCTTATAAGAAGGAAATGCATCATACATTCTGATAATATTACCACATAATTGACTAAAAATATAGAGAGAATATGAAGGTATTGTTTCTAGAAGCTTTCTAAAAAAGACTGGCAGAAAAGATTTTAGAAGCACTAAAAATCATTCCTGTGTAGGTGGAAAGAATATGGATAAATCTGAGGAAAAAAGCATTTTTAAACTATTGTGCTCTTAGTCTTCCCATTTGTAAAAGATTTGAATTAGGAGATTTGAAAGGAACTGTATCCACATTTACTTTGTTCTGGGATAGCTCTTACTGCCTGAGAGAGAGAGATTCGTGTACTGGTTTTATAGATGAGAAAACTGAGGGATGGAGATGTTAAATAAAGTGCCAAGGTCGCATAGCTGAAAACAGTCGAAACTAAATTGGAAACAAAATTGCTCTGACTTGGTGCTACGCCATGAAGTGTAAAGAAGTATCACTGGCCTCTCTTGCTGGAAGTGAACCAACCGATTTTTCTTTTCGGCCAGCGTTGGGTCAGAAACAGTCATCACACACTGTGGCAGTGCAGGCACATCCAGTAAGAACGTGGCTTTTCCAGTGTTGAAGGTGATTTTGAAATTTCTCAATGTTTAAGAAATAGGATTATGCTTCTAGAAACAACATTTTACATCTAAACTCTGGATCTTTTTATGTTATTATTTCACGCCACATATTTAAAGTATGAACAACCCTTCTCAGAAATATAATATCAATTTTGCTGACTAAATGCCACCCACAATCGTCAGACGAGGTCAGAATCCCGTGCACTGTCCTTGTCGTCCATGACTTAGGGAGGCGGATCGAAATCCCCAGGTGCTCGTCTGTCTGATAAATTTCTCAATTTATCAGACAGGAAGGACTTTATTATCCAGGAAGGACTTTGGAAGTTACGTACATTATAAGTTACCCACAGCAATCCTTTTCCTCGTGCAAGAATTAAAACTATGATGGAAAAACAAAGTCACTAGTCATATTTTATCATAGATCTTCTCATACCTTGTCATTGAAGGATTATATGAGTGTGTCACACCAGGGGCAAACAGGAAAGTCTGGTAGAATGGAAGCCTTTAATTAGACATTGAAAATTGTCTGGATTGAGGAGGTACCATAGATTTTAGCTGACACTTCTTCAGTTCCCAGTGATTTCATACAGGAGAGATAGTTTTAGGTGGATAACAGTGAAAATGATACTTACGGGTTTGCACGAGAACATATGACATATCTCAAGAAGACAGACATTAAATTCATTTTTCCCAGATATGTTAGTCCTTAAGTTTATTAGTGAGAGGATCACGAATTGGTGAGTAGAAGCTGTCATCGAGGTTGTTGTATAGGTTATAGTTTGGTAATCACTGTAATCTACTTTTTTAAATAGAAGGACCAATTACTGCATGAGCGTGAGAAATAGAATTGCAAGGATAACACAAATACGTCTTATTCTATGGTTTATGAACAAACTAAACTTGTAACTTTTGATGTTGGGACAAATCAGGATCTTGAATAATGATAAAAAAAAAGTAAACCAGTAATTTTTATTTCCTCACAATACATATATTTTACCCATATTAAATCCAAAGGATATTTAATATGCTTTCATTTATTATCACTCATGGAATTAATGAGTATTTGGGGGGTATATGAAAAAATCAGGTATTGCTTAAAACACTAAAATTTATGGTTAGAATGTGACTATAAACTTGACCAAAAATAATTTGGTATTTATTTTTGATGTTTCCCCAGGATCAGTGTTTAATTCATAGATTCAGTGGGGAAAAAAAGTACCGTTTGAAAGAGCAAAAAGAGACCTCAGAAGTTTGTATATATTTTTAAAATTTGAGGTATATTATGCTTTCCTATATTGCTGAAAAAATTGTCAGCAAACCCATCTTTTTAACTCTACTCCAGGTTTTTCCATATCTTTGTATCTCTGTTTCTCTCTCTCCCTTTCCGTTACATAGATATGCTAATATATAATAGAAAAGATACTAATCTAATTAATATTTTATATATAAGCAGATGAAATGATGTAGAATAACAGGTTAGATATATAGATATGCTAATAACATATTAGCATATACTAATATTTACAAATACATGCCAATACAAACATATATATGAATTGAATTGGGGTGCGTATGTATGTATACTAATTGAATTAGTCTCCTTCCTTTTGTTTTCCTGCTTTTTCTAAGAATGAGCCATTTACATGAGATTGCTATTTTGAAACTAGGGAAATAGTGGAACTCGTTTAGCCTCGATCACTCATCTGTTGAAGCACCTGCTTTGTGCTAGGCTCTATCCTAGGAACTGAGATGAACCACGGTAAACATTGTCCCTGCCCTGATGGAGCTTACTGTGAAGTTAGAATAGACACTAAATAAATGACCACATGTATATCATCTCTATAGACTCTATAGTCATGTTGGTAACAAAATGTTATAATGGAGAAGAGCAAAATTCTATGAAAGAATTTAAGAGGGGCCTTGATTTGGTGGAAAGAAAGGGATAGACAGGCCCTAAGAGACAGGTAAACTGACCTGAGGGAAGGATGGGAGCTAGCCAGGTGAAAGCGAGGTGTAGTGTAGTAGGTTGAGGGGCCTGCAAATGCCAACGCTCTTGTTGGATTACTTGTAGACAAGAAGGAGAAAAGAGGGTAACGAAATTACAATTTATTCAGCATCTATTATGAGCCAAGTCATTGATTTTAGGACACTATCTGACAACTTGAGTTTCAAGGTAACTTACTAATTCCTTAAGCCAATGTCTGTCAGGTGTGGGGATGCAGAGGGAAATGAAATATAGTTGATGTCTGGGAGAGCTCTTAGCAGAGGAGGCTAAGGAAAACTCCAAACAAATAAAAGGAGAGGACATTTGTTGTTCAAATAAATTTGAGGAGCCAGAAGATGCAATGGCAACATTAAAATGGAGACCACAAATTCTTCCGGGTGGGTCAAGGAAAACTCCGTGAAGTGGGTATTGTTTGAGCTGAGTTTGGAAGGATGACTAAGCTTCCTCCTAGAGGCAGAAGAGGTATGCCCCTTCCAGGCAGGAACCCTAGCAACTGCAAAGGAAAGGACCCAGGAGAGAACTAAACACTGCTATGAAGGAGTAACTGGAAGGGGCCAGAGCTTGGAGAAAGGCTGAACGAGTACAATGGCATTGGGAAATGGGGGTCATCTCTACCAGCCAGAGAGGAGCACAGTTATGTATCAAAATAAGATACAATGGAAGAACATACACATTTCATAACAGTCTAAGAAGAAAGAAACAACATGAGTAAGTTTTATAAATATTTTATTTTTTCCAAAGAATAAAAGTACTATAAACCAATGATACACACATTTAAAACATGCAATTTTAACATAGTAAATGCAATGCGTATAGAATTCTTTATAACAAAATGGTCAAAATCTTTAAAAGATGCAGGATAAGCACCTACATATCTTAGCAGTATTGCGTATTTTTAAAAACTTAAGTGGTGTGCTTATATTCAAATAGCTCAATGTGTTTTCAAAACTTTTGGAGTGCAGCTCATTGTTGAGTTTGCATTATTCTTTTAAAAAGTAACTAAAAGAATGCATTTTTATAAAAACTAACCAGACGGAATTTACTTATTTCCTAAACATATATTTAGTAAAATTAATAAAATAATTAAATACAATATAAAAATCAAAGTTTAATGAGTAAGTCATGACATTATGCCATACTAAGAAGACATCAAATGTCCAAAGTTATAAGAAAAGAATATATTATTCCTTATAGAATTTAAACATTTAGAAATTCTAAATAAGGAAATATATTCTACACAGATAGCTATACAATGCGCCCAGCTTTCTAACGCAATGTAACTTAAATAGGATCCCAGGGTAAAGAGTAAGGAAATTTTTTAACATATCCCCCAAGAAACAATACTAAAATCATTCTGATTGCAAGAGAAGAGTGAGGATAACAATTTATCTTCATATGTAGCATTCTAATGAAATATTGTTCACATATTAAATCCACAGCCTTTTCAGTTACACTCTAGGGAATATATTGTAGAAATACACTAGTCACCTTGAAAGATTAACAACCAGTGATTCTTGGCTTACTATTTAGTCAGTTGCCAAATATTTCAATAGCATAGCAAATAAAATAACAGCAAATAAATAGCAGGAAATAGTATGTAAATGACTCCATAAACTGAGCAGAAAGCTGCAGGGACAGACATAGGCCCCCTGCTATCCCTCCCTCAAAGTGGGGCACTTAGATAGAGACCTAAGTCACTGAAGAAAATCAGCCCTTGTTTTTTTGTCTTCTTTGGGTCCAGAGAGCTCCAGAAAACTGTTCTGCTGAAGAACTGGGCAGTTTTTCCAATGCATGGTCCTTCCTCCTAATTTCCCCTGTTTTCACTGTTGAGAAAAGAATTGGATCAGTTTAATCAAGTTCCCACACTCCTGTGCATGCCAACAGATCTTAAGATCAATAAAAAGCCAAGGGTGGGATCCAGGATGATACTAGCCCAAACTCCATCTCAGTCATGAGTCCCGTGGAACCTCTTAGAGGGTTACATGTGAGACTGGCGATCAAAGTTTCCCCAGAACGTTCCAGAACAACTTTCCCCTTTTCTCCTAAACAACCTTTTTTTAATTTTATTTTAAGAATGGGCTGGAACGTAGTAGTCTAATCGCAGGCCGAGCATGAGGACCATGAGCAGTCTGCACTCCTAGAGAGGTTTAAAAACCACGAAGGTAAAAGCGATAGGTACCCGTCCAACATTTTCTGGACGATTTTCCTGATCAGAGGGGCACTCGGGTCCAGACAGACTTCGTTTCCGTTCTTCAAGGTGGCTCTGCAGAAAGAGAAGAGAAGATTGGCCCCTGAGCTGCAGGGGCCGGAGGCCCAGGCAGGGGCGGGGGGCTTCCTGCTTGCCAAGGTCGCGGTGTACCCCGCAGCGCACGAGGACTTACATCACTTCCACGTTGGGGCACTGCGGGCCCGAGGCTATCACCTGCAGGTCAGTGATCATCTTGGGACGAATCCCTGGTGTGAGGCTTAAACACACGCAGCGCAGCTCCCTCTCTACCACCGCGGAAGGCCCAGCTGTGACAGAGAGAGACACGGTGAGCAGGGCAGGTGGCTGGGAGAGCTCTTCTTCCCCAGCAAGCGGGCCCGCCCCCTTCCCCGCGCCCGGGCCCGCCCCCTTCCCTGCGCCAGGGCCCCTTCCCCGCGCCAGGACCCCTTCCCCGCGCCCCTTCCCCGCGCCAGGGCTCCCGCGGCCGCCGCAGGGCAGGGACACGCCGCGCGGCCCGGGTGCGTCTCGCCGGCAGCGGGCTCTCACCGCTGGCCAGGGGCGTCAGGAGCAGCAGCGCGAGCAGCGCGCACAGCGACCTGGAAGGGCCCGGGAGGAGGGCGCGGCGGCTGGACCGGAGACTCATCGCGGAGAGGAGGGCGCGGCGAGAGGGTTCTGGAAGACGGCGGAGGCGCGGGGCTTGGAAGCTGCAGAGAGCACCGCGCCGGCCCCAAGCCCTCCGCGCGCCTTATATTGGCACTTGCCCCTTGCCCCAGGCAGGAAACGCAAACTTTGGGATGCTTGGGAAATTCCCTGAACTGAGGGGGGCGGGGAAAGGGGGAGGGGGGCAGTGGACGTCGGGGAGGAGGTGGGTGGCTAGGAGGCCTTGCCTGCACCGGGCTGTGGGAGGGCGTGGTGGCCTGGGTCCCGGGGCATGGAGCTGCTGGCGGAGACGTGCCCTCCTGCGGAGATGTCACCTTCTGGCTAACCCAGGCGAGCGAAGACCAGCTTCTTCTGGGGGACAGAGCCCTCCGGGAGGTGCCCTTCATCTCCATCTAAAGACGAAGACTGCGACCCAAGTAGGGGAGGGCTGACTTTCGAAATGTTAGGAACATCCTTCACCCTACTGTTTGATTTCTCCTCTAGCCTTATTCTTCTTGTTCAGGACGCACCAGCCGTGGTGACCCCTGCACTGCATGCCCCGCCCACCCCTGCGCCTCGCAGGCAGACCCTTGCAGGTCCCTCCGGCCTGCTTTAGAAGCCGAGGCAACACGAAGGACATGTCTGTACTCCCACGTGAAGGCAGCGGCAGGAACGGGTTCCAAAATCAATCTGCAGACTGGAAATGCTATTCTTGTAGTTTAGCAAGCATGTGCGTGTCTAGGGCTTTAACAAAAGTCTTCAGAAACTACCCAGCAAATTGCCCTGGAAGGTGGTACCTTGCTTCCCACAGGTCTCTGCACTGTTGTATCGCCTTTGCTGCGGGGTGGGAGGGGTGGGCTGAGTGCCCCAGCCTGCTCCAGCGATGGCTACTCAGGCAGGTGTGTCCTTGACCCGATTTGCTGAAACTGTACCAGGCTGAAGGGTTCGAGGGGCTCCCCGGGAAATTTGGTCTGGGGATTGGAATCCATTTGGCAGCAAGACAGCTTCACTCAGACAACTTTATGGGAGGGAAGGGTGACTCACACACAAAAATTTCTGGAACCATCCAACTTTATGATGAGTGGTGTGACCAAGGCTGTCCCCTTGACTTGAGAGGTGAGGTAGCTTCCAGTCCCCTGTCCCTCTCATTCCGCTCTCTGTTGTCTGTGGGAGTAGTTAAAACACTGACGTTTTAATGGCCAGGCCCCCGCACGTTTGAATCCGTAGCATGCATAACTGTGGTAGTGGAATGGCATTTTGGCCTTCTTTCATGAAATTCTAACCGGGTACTCCTCTGGATTTTTCTCAAGGCCCTTGTCCTCACAGTAGGTCAGCAATGTGGTCATTAACTATGATGGCAATTGGAAACCCGTCATCGAACAAAATTCTTTTCCTTGTCTCCTGTGACCCTGGGGAATTTTATTAATTCTATTCATCTTCCTTGGCAGCACATCATCTCCATTGGTGAGCAAGGAGAAGGTGTCATTGACCTTTGAACCTTTAGTCTGGAAGGAAACCAAAGACATTCTCCAGTCAAGGAGGCTGGGAGGTCTGGCCTCACTTTGTGGGAAGCCAAGTGGGAAGTTCTCTCTCTGCACAGTTTCCTGATACCTCCAGCATCATACCTGACTCAGCTAATGCAATCCTTCATCCTTCTGGGGAGTGGTAATCTAGAAAAACAGCCTGTAGATTTATTAGATTGACTTTTTAGAGATTAAAATGTTTCTAAAGACAAAAGATAAACGTCACTAATGTGGGTAAGGCAAAACTTCAAAAATGTGACTAAAAGCTTGGGCAATGAAATTCAACTTCACCACAGGGAGCAAACCACAGTATAATAAATCTTTATGAGGAAAAAAAGTTTAATAATATAGGTTGTGTGTGTGTGTGTGTGTGTGTAGATGATTCCAAATAAGCTATTTGACATTTAAGTGAATGTGTAGATTAGTTTGGGCACTAAATGTTAGGATCAGAGGAGGGTCTCTTGACACTGTTATAGGTGTGTTTCTTCACCTCATTTGCACTCTAAACCAACTTAGCATGCACTACTTATAGAACACAAGGAAACAGACTATTTCTCCATCTGGCAAGCAGGTAATAGAAAGAACCCACTAGAAGTGGGCTGTTGAGTTGCCCAACCTAGTCAGGAAGCAGTGTGTAACTTAACCTGGCTTCTCATTGAAGTCATTCTGGCTCATGGCCCATGTGAAGGTACCTCTGATGTGGGCCTTGTGCAAAGAAAAATAGGGTTGTGGATGGTCCAGGACTCCCTGCAGTTGAGAATGACAGCACCCAGTACCAGAGGAGTCAGAGCTCTTTAAAAGTAATTTTCTTTATTGTCTAATTAAAGGGAAGCCAGTTGCCTTACCTGTATTGTATCCAGGTAGCATAGAAAAAGAATGGTATTATTTTTGTCTCAACCTATAATAAAACAATCCACAAAGAACAGTGATATCTGGATAGCCTGAAAGGTTTACTATTTGTCAAAAGCAATCAAATTTTAGTCATAATACCACAGTCATGTAATGTGAATTAAAACATTCTTAATGGTTTGCAGCTTCCAAGACACTTTACGCTCATTTTATTTCGAGCCACATTTTGATTCTTTGAGGCTCAAAAGAAAATTGTAATATAAAAAAATTCTCCCTTTCTGATTTTTTAACTAGGGGAAGTAGGACCAGAGAAAGCGTTAAGAAGTAGAAATCAAGGAATGAAAGTCAAGCATTAGAGAATCTGCCACAAGAAATTTTTGATGGTTTCCAGATTGCCACTTTCTTACAGTCACTGACAAAGATCTCCTGGTTCTCCACATATGGTTAACCACTTTATTTGTATTGCCCAACAACCACATTGGAAACTGTTGAAATCCTCCGTCTAGCCACTCCTGGCCTTTGAGGCCACAGTGATGTCAAATATCCAAGAGACTTTCTGGTTAACCAGCCTGAAACCATCCATCACCTGTGTCTTAAATTCCTCTCTTCAAGACCAGTGTAATGTCCCATTTTCTTCTGAAAAGGTTTATTCTGACAAAGGCAGTTGAAATGTATTCCTTCTACCTTTGGTCTTTGCACATGAATGTACTTGTAGTAACTATCTCATGAGGCAGTTTAATTATTACTTCATTTTGCTTTTGTTTCCTTCAAATCAACTATAAGCTTTTTAAAGTCAGTGGTGATGTCTTGTACTCCTCATGTAGCCTCCCATAAGTTTCAAGTTCAATGGCAAACAGTCTATAAGCATTTGATGACAAATAACGGTAAATTCCAATTCTATAGTGTTCTTTAAATTAAATGTGGATTTTAAAGTTAAGAAGGAAAGAATGGGACTGTTTACTGTCAATAATCAATTGAACCCTTGTATTTTGAATTGACTTTCTTCTATGTTGGAAATTGTTTCTTGGTTATTCTTAGAAACAGTTCAAATTATATTTTCAGTCTTTAAAATCTAAACTATTTAAAGAATGTTAGGAAACCAGCTGGATATTTGATATTAAAAGAAAAAATATACAACTAAAGTAATAATCAGATTACATGTTTTCTGTGACTTAGAGATTGCTGAAGATAAATGACAAGGGAAAACTCTGTGTTGAATGTTAGCAGTGTGAGATTGTTTTTATTGTCCTTCATACCCTCTACTTTTTATATGACCTTTAAGAAATTCTATATGATTGCAGATTAAAGATGTAGACATATCATTATCAGGTTAAGCATATCAAGAATATCAGTGTGGCAGCTTATCAATCAATAAGAGTTTAAGTGGAGAATAGAGTTACTTGCTTGTATGCACACAAAAAAGGAAAAAGTCAGTTACTTTTAACTTTGTAATATCAATGCAATCTGTGTCCTTCCACATTGGACTTGGCAGTCTAATGAAGAAGCAGCATCATTAGGTAATAATTTCACTTCAAAATTGCCCCAGCTTTACTGTGAAATGTTAGAAATGTAGTCCCTTCTTTTGTCTATTATCTAATTTTTTTTTTATTTTGCTGCCCATTTCAGAATAAATCTGCTTCAAAAACAAGTAAATGGATGAGCCTTAATCAAGTCCAAACTGAGCTAGGCTCCGAGTAACAATGGGTGGACTGTTCCTGGTCCCCTCCTGGGTAGATGGGGCAGCTAGCTATCTCTTGTTCAGCTGCGCAAGCCTGCAAAAAGTTTCTGTTGACTAGAGATGATATATAGACAAAAAAAAAAAAAGATGACAAGTAAGTTTTAAATGTTTCTGAAAGCCTTGAGCTTCTCAGAAATAGGAAGCAGTTATTGCTTTCTTCAGGAATTTGGTCTGGGCTAAGCAAAAAAAAAAAAAAATTTTTTTTTATTAGTGGTTAGCTATTTTAAATAACTTTTTTGAGTTACTGCAGGGGTCCTTTATGAAAATTAGACTTCTAAGACCATGCTTAGTGATGGACATTTGCTATACTGTTTTTAACCACTGTTAACCTTTATACCTTTTTTAAAGGATAATGTCCATTTCTGCATGAACTCAAATAGCTTTCATTCTCATTTAATATGAGTGCATATGAGAACTTCATTGACTGCTGTTTTAGTAGAAATAATTGTAATGTGTTTCTATGTGTGTGATTTATATACTTTTTTGATACTTAAAATCCTTTGTTTGCTTCTCTTGTCACTACTTGAATTAATAACAGATTGAACATTTGACAAGTATTCAAGCCAATGTTCATGTACTTAAAGGTCAAATACACATGTAAACAAACACATACCCCACCACAAACAACAGCCATAACAACAATAATGCTATGATCTGAATATTTGTGTCTCCCCCAAAATTACTTGTTGAAACCCTAACCTCTCATGTCATTGTGTTAGCAGGTAAGGCTTTTGGGAGGTGATTAGGTCATGAGGGCAGAACTCTCATGAAAGGGCTCAGTGCCCTTACAAACGAGGCGCCACAGAGCTCCCTCCTCCCTTTTGTCATATGAGGACACGGAGAAGACACCATCTGTGGACTGGGAAGCAGGCTCTCGTCAGACACTTAATCTGCCAGCTCATGATCTTGGACTTCCCAGTGTCCCGCACTGTGAGAAATGAATTTCTGTTATTTATAAGCCACCTAGTCCATGGTATTTTGTTACAGCAGCCTGAATGGACATTGAAACAATAACATTAACAAAACAAAAATCAAAAGAGAAAAATAGGAACTGGACATAGTTGTATAGTTGGTTTCTTGCCCTGTAGTTTTTCATAAATCTCATTATGAATTCCCACTGAATAACTAACTGCTTTTATGAATTTTTGAAATAGTATTTTTATAAGAATTAGTAAATTGGTCCCAGTGACGTAAGAGGTGTTGCAATGCCAAACTAAAAGTCACAAAATCCTAGAAATTCTGGCTAATGTAGTCTATGACTACCTTGCTAATCAGTTGGGATTTTAAAGTATGGTTTCCCCTGGAGAGTAAATTGACCAAAGCACTTTAATAGAGTGTTTTGCTTTGAATCATTTTGGTTTTGAAAAAAAAAAAAATAGCGTTAGTAAATCAGACTGGAAGTAATTTGCTTTGGAACAGAATGTTTTTTACGGAGAGCTTTTATTTTTTCCCCTAGTTTAAATTTGTGAACCAGACTGGTAAATGCTGTGACCAAGGATTATGTCAGAAAAGAGAAAAATAGTAATGACTAATAGAGATAGACCAAATCTGGTTCTCTCACAATGTGATTTTGACCCAAGTTCATTCCTTATAATAAGTAAAAGTTGTGACATTTTTATATGAAGTATATCTAATTAACTTTTCATGATGGCTTGAGAAGAAAATCATAACTTAAATTGAAGCAGTGCAGTCCACGAAGGAAATAATTCATAGGTGGCCTATATTAAAACTGAACTTTCTATACTGCAAAAGACATTGCCAAAAGAATGAAAAGCAAGCCACAGACTGGAAAAAAAATTTGCAAATGACATATCTGATAAAGAACCGTTACTCCAAAGTACACAAAGAACTCTTAAAACTCAAAAAACATAAACAAGAACATAAATAACCTGTTTTAAAAATAGGACAAAGACTTTAACAGCCATCTTGGCACAGAAGATATACAGATGGCAAACAAGCATATGAAGAGGTGCTACACAACATACACCGTCAGGAAAATGCA
This sequence comes from Lyroderma lyra, assembly GCA_004026885.1. NCBI lineage: Eukaryota > Metazoa > Chordata > Mammalia > Chiroptera > Megadermatidae > Lyroderma > Lyroderma lyra. The sequence continues at coordinate 41,123 of PVJL010002803.1, forward strand.
AATTAAAATAATAATAAGATGCCCTACATACCTATGAGAATGACCAAAATCCAGCACAGTAACAACCAATGATTGAGGTTTTCCACTGTGTTTTGTGCAATGCCTGAAAGCCGTTACTGAATACATTTTGTTTGGTTTTTAATTGTTTTTGGCAGAAAAGTAAGTGTAGTAACAGTTGCTCTATCATAGCCAGGAAAGAAAGACCTGGAAAACTTTTCATAAATAATAAAAAGCTCAATAGTGTAAAATATTATTGGTAATGTTATGTGTGTTAGTGAAATGAAATAAGATGGTGTTTTGAGGAGAGTACTGAAACAGAGTAACGTTATGGGTTCCCAAAGTTAATTTCCTTCGTTCATATGGGGGTATACCTAAACATGAGCTATTTCTTTTTTGGTCCACTCTAACCTTTTTGTCTTTCAAGTCTGTGCCCCAGCTTCTAGGAGGAATGTCTCATTTCTTTGCCTTAAAATTCATTAATTTTAGTTCTGTGACTGGCAAGAAATTTTCATTATATATACAATTAGGCTCATTTCATTTTTTGTTCCTACACATTTTGCATAGATAATATGCCACAATATGTCATGACAAAAAAGGTAAAGCTTTCACATAGTCAGCTGTTTCATTCCTGCTCAGGAGTCCTCAAAATCTGTAAGTATCCAGGGCACAAATATTATATTGTGCAAATAAGGACTATCTTGCTGCACTTGGGTGTATGCTCAGTGACTAATTAGGGCGTCAGTATGGGCTGTAGCACTGATTTTTAGCTTTTGAAATTTCTCCCTTCTTTTAGCTGCCTCTAGAATCTCCACCCCAAATCAGGTGCCTGTGGGCAGCAATAACTCTTAGCCAAATCTCAAAAACAAGCAAACAAGCAAGAAACAAGAATCAAAGCCACAAATTAGCAGTATTACAAGTACACGTTAATATATATGAGCTTGGAGTGATGTCACCACTCTTCTGCTTGGGATGCAGGGAGAATTCCAGTTAGTTTCTATTTACTTCCACTGTAGTACATGTTCAGGCTTTCCTTTTTATACTATCATTGACCCTAAGGAGGATTTCACTTTATTTTGAGGAGAATATATATAGATAAGACCTTGAAAAATGGGTTGTCCAGTTGGTGTATTTTAGAATGAGGCTGAGCAAAATTTAAATAAATAGGTAGTCATGATTACTTCTTGATGTTCAATAAATGACATGCTGAATGATGCTAAGGGTAAGTCTTCAATGGTGGCAAGCAGGAGAAAGTATATAATTTTTCAACAAAGGTGATACATAGTATTCATTTGAATGGGGTTGGATGAATTGCAAGTTTTGGGTTAGGTTTCATACGTCAATCAATTTTGCATAGAATCTGCTGTCTGCTGATGTGAGAAGTTTGAAGGCAAACACATTAGTTAATATTTCAAAATGTCCCGTTGCATAAGCCTGTCCCAAGATTACAATAACTGACTCAAAATCCTTCCACTTTGACTTAAGTTTACACAACATATATAACAAAGTCTAACTAAATCTGTCTGGATTATATTCAATGGGTATGTCTCACATTTGCATTGGATGTCATCTGCCATTTTGGGCCAATCAATCAATCAATCAATCTACCAAACAAATCTGGACTCATACCAATTTTAGGTTCCTTTGCCTTTCTGGATTATTAAACAGCAAAATAATATTGTTAGAATAAAAGATAATACTTTAGGGGGCAAAATTAGTGGTATTTTATTTATCAAAAATTTTGTGTTTTCTAGAATGATTTTTTATTCTTCTCAAGTACTTTTCTCTAGTCCTTTTCCTGTCTCATTTTGGCTTAAATTCTTTCATTGTGATTTTTTTGGAGAACATTCTTTTACTAAAAACGTCCTTCAGGATCCTTTGGCCATTATCTGACTTACAATACATGCTAAAGTTAACAATCAGTGGGATTACCAAGTACTTTTGTCCAACTGTGTTTAGCTTGGCTCTGGTTAAAGACACAGGTAAGACAGGAAGTTGTTGTCAGTTCACGCTTAACATATTCTCATAATGGACATATACTCCCAGAATACATTAGTTGTTGCTTTCCTAAGAGCAAGACATTCTGGCATGTTAGGTCATGCATAAGCTGATACATTTTTTAAAAATCTAAATTTTTTATTCTACTATATCCTGATATAATAAATTTCTAGACCATCAAAATTACAATTAGTATTTAAGCTAAAGAAATGGTTTAGGATTAACCAATGACAGCTCAGGATCTTTTATCACATTTGCATTAAAACCTTAATAGTCTGAACATGAGCATCCAGCCACTCTGCCCATTTAAGCTAGGCTAGGCTCAGTTACGACGTTTGGTAGGTTTGGTGTGTTAATTGCATTTTTAACTTACAATATTTTAGACTTACAATGAGCTTATCAAACATCGAGGAACATCTGTAATTTGAGGAGCTAAAAAAAAAACTCTATCTAATTGACAAGTTAATTTTGAAATCTATATGGCAATGCAAGCAATACAGAATTGCCAAAACAAAAAAGTATAAGTTGGAGGACTCGTATTTTCCGGTTTCAAAACTACAAAGCCATAGGAATCAAGACGATAAGGATAGACATTTTACTGGCATGAAGGTAGACAAACAATACAATAGATTTGAGAGTCCAGAAATAAACCCACACATTTATGATCAATTGTTTTTCAACAAAGGTGCCAAGACAATTAGGGGAATGGTCTTTTCAACAAATGGTGGCAAACAGTTAGATATGCACATGCAAAAGAATGACATCAGACCTTTCCTTCACATCATATACAAAAATTAACTCAAAATGAATCAAAGACATGAATATAAGTGCCAGCATTCTATAACCCTTAGAAGAAAACATAAATATCATCGGTGTTAGACTACATGACCTTGGATTCGGTAATGGTTTCCTGGATATGATACTAAAAGAACAGACAACAAAGAAAAATTAGATAACTTGTACTTCATCAAAATTAAAGACTTTCATGCTTCAAAGCTCATATAAAGACAGTGAAAAGGAAATCCACATAAGAAAATATTTGCAAATCATATATAAGATAACTATTTACTATCCAGAATATATGAATAACTCATAACTCAATTATAAAAGGACAAATAATCCAATTAAAAGTGGGTAAGTATTATATATACATTTCTTCAAAGAAGATATACTGTGCTCAATAAGCACATGGAAAAGTGTTTAACATCATTACTGCTTTAGGAAAATGCAAAAATGAGATGTGGATGTAGAGATATTAGGCTGTATACATTGCTGGTAGAAATATATATGCTGCAGAAGTGAGCACTTTTGATGGTAAAAATAGAGTAGCAGCTTTATGAAAGAGTTTAGCAGTTTCTTAAAATGTTAAATATACAATTAGTATATGACCCAGTAGTCCCACTCTTAGTTATGTAACCAAGAGAATTAAAAACATATGTCCACACAAAAACTGTTCATAAATATTCATAGCAGTAGTATTTGTAATAGTGAAATAATAGAAACAACCCAAATGTCCATCAGCTTACAAATGGAAAAACAAAATGTAGTATATCCACATATTGAAATATTATTCAGCTGTAAAAATCATCAATTTATGCTACGATGTGGATGTGGATTGGAAAACATCATGCTAAGTGAAATAAGCCAGACACAAAAAGCTACGTATTGTATGATTACATATATATATATATATATATATATATATATATATATATATATTCCAGAATAGGAAAATCCATAGAGATAGAAAGATTAGTAGTTTCCAGGGAGTAGGAGAAGAGAGAGAGGAGGAGAGACTGCTAATGAGAATGGAGTTTCTTTTGGGGATGATAAAAATGTTCTGGAATTAGTGGTGGTGGTTACACAACTTCATGAACATATTAAAAACCACCAAATTGTACCCACATTTGAATTTTATGGCATGTGAAGTATGTCCCCTGGGGGGCGGTTAATAATTATTAGGCTCCTTCCTAGAACTATTACATCAGAATTGTTGGTGAGAAGCTGTTAGGAATCTGTGTTTTAACAAGCTCTCCACAAGATTCCTGTGTACACTGTGCAGGTCTGAGAAGTGCTCTTATAAAACATTAAATAGCAACAAAAGACTAATTTACTAGGGCTTAGAATGATCTTTCTGACCTCTCTTTTTCATCATGGGTTCAGCATATACCTTTATAGAACTTCATAATAATAAAATATCTTTTTCAAAGTATCTATAATAATCATCATAATAATAATGCTACCATATGTGCCAAGCAGATTTTCAAAAATCATATGGTTTTCAGATTACAGCACCTCATGTTCTCCAAATTCTTTCTGCTGACTCAATGCCATGTAAAGGCTTTTACTTGTTTCTTAATCAGCCCTTTCTCCTATTCCTTCAGCAATAGTTTGAACTTTCTCTGGTCTGATCTCTTCAAGTGTTTTTATTTTTTCTTTCTCTCTCTCTCTCTCACTTTCTGGTAGAAATTTACTCAATTTATGTCTCCCTGTGTTCAGACTTTTCTATATTTGTGCCTGGCTTTGTCCGTTTCTGTTGTGCTAGGAGCTCAAGGCACGGTGATGAACAGGGTCAGGAAGTTATAATCTAGTGGGAGAAGTCAAAATAAACCAGGCAAAGAAACAAGGTAGAGATTTTGATAGATGCTAAGAAGGAAGCAGAGTAATTTCATAACTTGATAAAAAGTCACATGGGGTGGGAATACGTACACTAGAATAATGGTCATTGAAGAGATGACATTTTAAGCTGACACCAAAAGCATAAAAATGACACAGTCCTTCAAAGAGTCTAGAGAAGATGTCTCCAGGTAGTAAAAATGATAAGGTCAGAAGCAGGAAAGAGCTTGTTGTGTTTTAATAACTAAAAGAAGGCTGATGATGGCTGAAACTTATCAATGTTCCTCGATAAACCCATTGCAAGTTTAAAATACTGTAAGTCAAAAATGCATTTAACACACCTAACCTACCAAAAATCATAGCTTAGCCTAGCTGACTCTAAATGTGCTCAGAACACTTAATTTAGCTGATCATTGGGCAATTATCTTGAGTTTCCTCTCAAGTAATTGCCTTCCTCTTCTTTCACCAGAAGCAAGAGGCAAAGATGGGCATTTTGTACACATAATAGGATGTGAAACACAAAATACAATATCCAAAAAAATGCTGGCAACACAGTACACACTATAGTGTCTGTTGTTTACCCTTGTAATTGTGTGCCTGACTGGGAGCTGCAGCCCAATGCTCAGCATCACAAGATGAGCAGGAGGCAGGTCATGCAGAATATTCCAGGCCAAGGTACAGAGTTCATATTTTATTTTACTCGCAATGAAAAGCCTTTCAGGGATTTTATGTTGCAAGAAAATATGATCTGTTTTAGGCTTAAAATAACCTTTGCATGGAAAGATTCTGCATAGAACTGTAGTAGTGTACAATTTGGAAATAGAAACACAAGTTTGAAGACAATTCTAACAGTTTAGGTGAAAGGTAGGCAAAGTATCATCACTGTGCCTGATTCATGTTTTTGGAAATAATGTTTTATTAAAAAACAGCCAATGATGATTATGGTTACTCTCATATTACAATGACATTGTTGGATAATTTTGACAGGGACCACATGAGCTGCCAAGCAAAAATATTTACTATCTAGTCCTTTACAGAAAAAGTTTGTCAACCCCTGTGTGGATGAAAAATATGATAGCTGGATAATCAAGATCACGTTGAAGAACTGATCCATGGAAATCATCACATCAAACAAGAAGAAATTGCTGGTATATTAGGAATTTCTAAGGATAGAGTGAGAGACATTATTAGAATTCTTGGATTCCACAAAGTTTGTGCCAGGTGGGTGCCATGCATGCTGTCTGATGAAATGACAGCTGAAAGAGTTGGCATTTCTTGGGAACTCCTGGAATGTTTTGGAAAAGAAGGTGAGGACTTCTTAAGGAAGATCATGACAGGTGATGAAACTTGGGTCCATCATTATGACCCGGAGAACAAAAGACAGTCCATGGAATACCACCATAAGGGATCACCTCAGCTGAAAACATTCAGAACTCAGACCTCAGCTGGGGAGGTCACGTTGACTGCTCTTTTATCTGGGCACACTTCCATTGCAATGTGCACTGGGTGGGGAGTGTGGGCGTCTGTGTGTGCGGGGTCAGGAGTGGTGGGGGGTTGCCAGGTGACTGCCCAGAGACAGTTGTATCCAGATGTGTCTGGTGTAACAAGGAAGTGTTATGATGGAGGCAAAATGTGTGTAAATATGTATACATATATCTCCTTTTAGGTAGCATCTAGGAGGAGGCATGAGGAGGCAGTTGTTTCTTGATCTGGGTGCTAGTTACACAGGTATGTTCACTTTAGGAAAAATTCATCAAGCTGTACTATTATTATGTGTGTACTTTTCTGTGGGCGTGTTGTATTTCAATAAAAGTTTATTAAAAAGTCAATGGTTAAAAAAAAAGGAAATATAATAGCTGGAATAGGATGTTATCCAATGGAGATGTAGAGATATTAGAAGATTATGAATAAACTTGGTGAATGCAGCCTGCAGGACAGGCGGTTGGGTTGGATGTAGACAGAGAAAACTTTGTTGGATGGAAACATCTGAGTATATGGTGACGCCATTGACTGAGATGTGAAAAACCAGGAAAGAACATGTTTAGAGGATAGTGGAATTAAGAATTCTCATTTAGACATAAAGTTTAAATGTTTGTGAAATATCCAAGTGGAAAAGTTAAGGAAGTTGTATATAAACGCAGGGAAGTGGTCTGTGAGAGACATGAGCACAGAGAATTGCTTATGGAGTCCATCCACCTAGTGAGAGAGCTAGAAGCAGAAAACGAGGACTCCAATATTTAGTTGTCTCCAGCCTCTGAGCATTTGACAAATCACCAAGGCCTATTTTTGTTAATTAATTTATTAATGCATTTATTCCACAGACATTATTGATCACGGATTTTGTATAAGGGACAAGGCTGTTCTCTCATAATATTAATCGACAGGAAGAGCAGATAATAATCAGAAAAGGGGCTTAAAATCATCCTCCCTTTTACCTTCAGTTTATTCTCTGACAGAGACTTATCAGTTAGAGAGTAGACTTTAGTACTATACTTCTAGTTTCTCTAGTTTGTCTTATTAAGAACTAAAACTCTTTACCATATTTATTCTGATGTCCTTTCTCTGACTAGTTCCAAGGGGTCACTTTTTAGTTCTAAAAGGTGATTCCTGTGGTGGGTAAGTAAGTTGCCTCATAGTGGTAGCAGAGACACGAGTCTGCCGCTGGGATCTTTGTCTTTCATGGACTAAGGTTATGTAGACTCTACTTAGGGGAGAAATCCTGGTTATCCACAATCCTCAAAGCTTTTAATGCGGAAGGCGTGACTTCAACATGTTCTCATGACATCAGTGCCTATAACCAAGGTGTGAGCTGAGGTCACAGAAATGACTGTGGTCTTCTTCTTTTGGTCCTATTATAAGCCTCTAATACCACTTGCCTCTCTCTTGCTTCTTCCAAAATCTAATGGCAACCACTGAAAGTTAGGGTGATAGGGTGATTGATCACTAAGCATTCTCAGTTGATCTAGGTCTCCACAGAAGCATTTAGCTGCACCTAGCATCTGTTCTCATGTTTCCTAAATGAACTTGATCTGCCAGAATCTGCTCTAGTGCTCCTCTCTCAACTCTTCTCAGAACTAGCTTTTTCAGCATTGGCACATAAAAAGTTTCTATTTTTCCCCTACATTGTGGTGGATATTAAAGAAGTACAAAATGTCACAGGGATGCAAAGTACAGCATGGGGAATACATCAATAATATTGTAATAACTATGTATGGTATCAGGTGGGTACTGGCTTTGTTAGGGGGACCATGTTGTAGGTTATTCAAATGCTTAACCACTGTGTTGTACACCTGAAACTAATGAAATATTGAATGTCAAATGTAACTGAAAAATTAAAAAAAGATTAAAGAAAACACAAACTCAAAAAACACTAAAACCTATTCCATCACTGGTCCTGGGCCTAAACTATAACCTGAATTTCAGAGAAGTCTGTCTAGAAAATTAAGAAAAAGCATGGACTTTCTATTACTGATTTGTTTTCAAAATTTTGTGACCATAGACACGGACTTATAGGTTAGTTCCTAGAGATCTCCCTCCCTTGGATAGTTCCCACAAAACCTAGGCTTCCCTCTTTGGAATATTAGGTATTCATCTAAGGGCTCTGATGCAGGGAGAGAGGTAGTTTCACAGCATTCCCATCACCCCTATGGTCTTGTCAATGCTAGCAGATACAGTAAGGGTCAATATGAACTCCTCAGTTCTCTTAGTTTATAAAACCTCTTAATTTACAGTTTCACAGCCATGGGAAGGATGCCCTCACTTATTCTATCTAGGGATAGTAATGTCTGAAAGGGAGAAATGAGCGACTCCTCTGTTCTCCTCTATGCTTGACTCTTAACACAAGAGTCAAGACTGTAATAGGGTAGGTGGGCATTTGGCATGTGAGATGTTATTAAGTTACAAAGTCTGTAATTCCCTATAAATGACTCATGAATTTAGAGTCCCTCTCATCCCGAAACCATTTCCATGTGTGTTAGTTTCCAAGAGGCCAAGAAGTGTCCCCAATTACATTTGATTTATCAAGATGCGGACTGGCTTTGCCCAGAGATGACCTGCTGTTGCCGCGCGTTTCCGGCCTGCTTTTGTCTTGCCCTTCCCACACCTTTCCGTGCCCCAACACCCTGCCGTGTGTAAGAAGTTAAAGAGCACCAGACCTGTTCTCATTTGTCACCCGCTCTGCCTCATGCGTTTCTACTGTGTCCTCTTCCTATCACATAAGAACCTCCAGAGGACTTAATCTACTCAGTTATCAGCCTGGGCGAGATCTCATCTTGCTACAGCCCTAGTCGGTTTGTTCTTTTGTTTAAAATGCAGCTGCCCAGCACAACAGGGAGCTGCATGAGCTTTCCTTCTCCGTGGATGTACATGCATAGAATGAGGCTTTCTAAGACCTTCCTTCTACCCATGTTCAGAGCAGATACCTTTTCTCAGACTCCCACAGCAGATGTGATTTAAACCTTGGATTTTACACTGAAACGTTTGTTTGATGTGCAGAATGAGACTTCTCTGCATCATTGTCTGACTTGATTCATTTCTTACTGGTTAACCCATCCAGTAAAAAATCAGGGCTTAAGGCAAACCTCTGATGTTCAAGGACAGGTAAGAAGAGGCTGGGTGTTGATTTAGCAGTGTGAGAAACTGGAGTGCCACATCAGAGATTCCCAGTAAAAACAGTATTAATGCCCAAGTGCGCATTTCCGTTTCTGAGATCAGTCATTCCCAAGGGAGGTTTCGCCAACCCGGTTGCCTTCATCATGTTGATACCTGTGAGTAGTATTTAATGTTTTGGTAAATACTGAAATTGTGAATTGGCTCTAAATGTGTTCAAGCAAGATTGCTATGATTCATAGACATCTTAAATGGTATGATTGGATGTGAGCTGATATTTAGGAGATTTATCAGCATATTCAAGGCACATATTTTGGGGGAATGAGCAGGCAATAGAAATAACAGAGCAAATATTAAAACGTGTTCTTAAGAAATTTTTATCTCTTTACTATTGTGATTGAATATAAAATGATAAATCTATATCTCTATAATGCTGTACTTAATGTCATTTCTCCAAATGCCCAGATTATAAAGAAATGTCTCACGTTTTTCATCATTTGATGGACGTGTTGACTGAAGCAGGAGTTAGTTGCCTCTGGCATTGGTTGACATTGAGTAAAGTCAGTCTTAACAATCGACTTATGTTGCCAGAACACATGATAGTGGTTAATGGCCTACAAAAATAACAGGATGTGGTATAACAAACGTAAGACACTAAGTCCTCTGCTGAATCAGGATTTTTATTTTTCTTAACTGCCTTCCTCTTTTTATATGGCATTTGTTCTGATTATGCTTTACCTTTATTCAGGAAATCTGAAGGTCTACCTAGGTCAACACTAGAAAGATTGTGATTGTTGACGTTCTATTTACCTCTTACTCTAGCTGAGCATTTTAACAGGTGAGAAAGACCTTAATATTTGCTGCTGAGTAAGCCCAGTGTTTTAGATTTTCTGATCTTTTGCTTTTCTCTTTTTCATCATTCTAACACTACCCAGCCCCAGTCTACTGCATAATAATAAACAACGCTAATTACAACTACTTAGAGCCAAGTGTATTTTATGAATTATCTTCATTTAAGTCTCCTAACAACAAACTCTTTTAGCTCATATTCGAATAAATGTATAGAGGCTTAGAGCAGTTGAGCGTCTTGGCTAATGTTACATAGGAATGCATAGGGTTTAACCAGCTTGCCTGACAGTAAAGCCAATATACTTGTAAGTAACCTCTGCCTGATAGTCTTCCTTGCATCTTCCAAGGTTCACTTTGCATATGCAAAACTTTGCCAAAAAAGGTCAAAAGGCAGGATGCCACTGAGCACTTTGTATATTCTTGCTGCCCATCCCCGTCCATTTCTCCATATTTGTTTCACCATCTCTTGTCTCTCTATGCCACTTATTCATTCATCAAATATTTATTGAGCTTCTATTAAGCAATGGCCCTAGCACTGAAAATATAACAATGAATCAAAGTTTCTCTCTCAAAGGACTGTCATTCTATAGGGGATTACAGATGACAAATAAGCAAAAAAAAAAAGTGTGTGTGTGTATATATGTAGGTATGTATGGTGTGTCTATATATATATTATATAGAGTGATTTAAGAAAAACTCTAATACAATGATATTTGAGCAAAAACCTGGAAAAAAGTAAAGGACACGTTTTATAGGCTCTGAGAAAGAAAAGTATTTCAGGCAGAGGGCACAGCAGGTACAACGATTCCAAGGTTGAAGTTTGCTTGGTGTATTTAGAAACCAGTGTGGCTGAGCATAGTAGGATGTCAGAGGTGGTAAAATTGGAGTTTTTGTGCCTTGCAGGGCACACTGAGAACTTTGAATTCCCTCTAGGTGAATTATAAAGCCATTTGGTAAAATGAGCTCTCTTAGTTTTTGAAAGTTTACCATTTTCCATGTAAAAAATAGAATATAAGAAGGCAAGCAAAGATGAAACGAGAGCAGCATGAAGGCTTTCGCCTCAGTTCAGGTGCAAGACGATGTCTTCATTTGTAGTGAGAGTGTTGGAGCTGGTGAGAAGTTGAGTTGGGGGTGGTTTTGAGTGGTAGACCTGACAGGACTTGCTGGTGAGTTGAACAGGAGGCATGACAAATATGAGGTATCAGGGTGGCTCTGAGATTAGCTTGCGCAAGTAGAAGCATGAAGTTGTCATCAATGAGACAGGGAAACTCAAAAAGATTAGATAGGGAATAGCTTGGCATTGAAAGTTTTATTTTGGTCGTGTTGATGTTAGAAATTCCTATTAGATCATCCAAGTAAAGATATAAAGTATTAAACAGCTGGATGTAGGAATACATAGCTCAGCAGAGAAGTTTGGGTTTGTGTACGTACATTTGTGAGTGATTGCCATATGGAATGTATTGACAAAGAATGGATTAGGTCACTCGTGGAAGCAAGCATAGAATAAAGAAAAGTATCTTCCTTGTCTCCGTTGCACACTGGAATCCCTGTGGGACTTTAAAATATATACACCTATCAGAGCTCAACCACAAACTTATCAAATCAAAACTTTTGAGGGTACAGCCCGGGAACCTGTATGGTCAATTAGCTTCCCTAAGTGAGTCATTACGTAGAAACTGAGAAGTGTGTGGGGATCAGTGTTATAAGTCATTCTGTTTGTGTTATAATAGGGAATTAATTTGTAATGTTGAGAAGACACTTTTCTCTCCATATCCACCGCCATCTATTTAAATTCAAGCTTTGGTGTTCCCTTACCCTAAGTTTTCTACCCACTTCCATTTTTACCCCCATTTTCGCACAATTAGCTCATACAGTCTTTTCAAAGAGTAGGTCTTCAATGCCATCTCATTGTTCTCAAAGGCAGCGATCCTTAACATGGCCTGTAAGATCCTGCCTGGTGGTGTCCATCTGTCTCTGTATCTTGTCAGGCACCAGACACCTCCCTTGCTCCTGGCACTGCAGTCAAACGGACCTTCCTGCAGTCCCTAGTACACATCTTCTTCCCTTGTCCCCAGGTATTGCACTTGCTGGATGCTCTGATGACTTTTCTCTCCCTTGTTTCACCTAACTCATTCTTACTAATATTTTGACTTTGGCTCAATTATCATTTCCTTAGGGAAGGCTTGTCTGATTTTTCTGACTAAGCTAAATCCCCACCACAGTCAGTAGATTATTTTATGAAATACATTTATGAAGTTATGACCTGCATTTTTTAAAAAAGGAAATAGAATAGAATGGAATAAAAAACTGTCATAATGGGTTGCACATAATAAGGATAAGTACATATTATAAAGTTGGGTTTTGTGCACTAATAAGAAGATGATGCACTCTCCCTGTAATACTTTCACAGTTGCAATATTCCGTGTGTATATGTGATTACTAGTTTATTGTCGGACTTTCTCATTAGACCGAAGTCCCATGAAGGCATAGGACTGTGTCTTCTGCTTGTTTTCACTTATATCCATAGTTCTTGGCCAAACAGCTAGCCCTTATCTAACTCAGCACTCAAAGCATAGTTGTGGGAAGGAGGGAGGGGAAAATAAAACAGATGTGGGAGTTTATATTAGAGGCAGTGTAAGCCTGTAACATCACATTTTGTAGAATGGCCAGACTAGCTTTGCCAATGCAAATTGACCACATATTTAAAAACAACAAGGTTTCCTATAATGCTTATTTCTAATAATGTTTAAATAATAATGAAACACCTTCATGTACAAGTGTTAAGAGAAGTGGTAAGCTCAGGACAGCTGATATTACTGTAGGTTGCATTCTTTTTCTTTTGCTATTTTCGGACATTTATTTCCTCAAGTTTTATTACCATTAGATTCTTTATAATATCAGACATTCACACTTTAAAATCAGATATATTTTTTGTCCTCCTTTTAAAATTTTCAACTATAGTTGACATTTAGTATTATTTTATATGAATTCCAGGTGTAGAGTATAGGAGTTAAACATTTTTATAATTTAGGAACTGATCTCCCTGATTAGTCTAGTACCCACCTGGCACTCTACATAGTTGTTACCATATTATTGACTATATTCTCTATGCTTTACTTTACAGCTACAGACTATTTTGTAACTAATAATTTGTACTTAATCCCTTCACTTTTGAAGCCCTACCTCCCCACCCCCTCCTATCTCTCACCATGATAACTCTAGTACCCATCTGACACCATACATAGTCCTTGCAATATTATTGACTGTATTGCTTATGCTGTACTCAGCTTCCCCGTGACTACCATGTAACTACCGGTTTGTACTTCTTCATCTTTCCCTTCCCCTTTTTCATCTACCAGCCCTACCCCACCCCCACCACCACTCTTCCATCTGGAAACCATTAAAATGTTCTCTGTATCTAAGAGTACATTTCTGTTTCATTTGTTTGTTTATTTTGTCCTTCAGATTTCACATATAAGTGAAGTCACATTGCATCTGTCTTTGTCTGACATACTCCATTCACTCAGCATAATACCCTCCAGGTCCATCCCTGCTGCTGCTCATGGTGAAATCCATTCCCTTCCATGGCCGAGCAATATTCCATTATATGTATATGTACCACCATCAATGGATACCCAGGCTCCCTCCACATCTTGGCCACTACTGTATAGAGTGCTATAATGAACACATAGGAGGATTGACCCTTCGGCTGATTGGTTATGAGGACTGCCCATAACAGTGGAGGAGTTGTTGTGTGTGAGCTGAACCTACAGAGCAGGATTCACTTTATCAAGGCTCTGCTCCTGCCTAGTCTGTCCTTTGGGCGTGTTGACCTTGGAGGTGGACAGGTGATGCTCCAGTTCAGTCTGACGTTGGCCACTGGGCATGCCAGCCCCAAGGCCTCCTGAGAAGGGCCACACTGCAGGCCAAGTTTAGCCAAATACTGTGCCTTGCCCAGGACCACCTGTCATGTGCCACAAAGCAATTCACAGATGGCTGCCAGTAGTGCCGGGCTTGGGTCTGCTCAGTAAGAGTTACAGGACGTGCCAAAACCAGATGCTATTTGTTTGGGTTATGTGAACCTTTGAGAGATTTTAGGAAAGTATGCAACATGAGCCAAGACAGAGCTGTTTGTGTGGAAAAGCCACTGGAAATGGTATGTGTGTGCCCAAAAGTTGGGGTGGGGCAGGGCCTCAGGGAATTACCATGGCAGGGCTAATGATTGGTGTTAGTCATATTGATGGAGACTCAGATATGGTGGCCACCTTCAACTGCACACCAGGAGCGGGGAGGGGTCAACAAAACAAGGGCATCTGCCAGCTCTTCTGTCTGAAAGAAAGCTGCCCCTCCAGCCCTTGCCCTGAATCCAGACAATTCGGTTCTTTTCCAAATGTCCCTGGCACCTTTCTAGCTGCTGCCCCAGTGCTGGAGCTCAGAGTGAGTGAGTCTATCAGTGATGAGTCCATGTGCAGGCCTTTAAGAGGAGCTCCTGGGACTCCAGCTGCCCTCCATATTAGTCACAATCTCTTCTGGTATTCACAGCCAGAAGTTGTGGGAACTTCTCTTCCCTGGAACCCTGGGCTGGAGAGCCTGATGTGGGGTTGGGACTGCACACTTCTCTGGGGGGACCTCTGCAGCTCAGATATTTCTCCTGCTTTTTTATGGTCACACACAGTTGTGAGATCAGCCCGCTCTGAGTCTTTGCCCCTCCTACCAGTCTTGAGGTGGCTACTTCTGTATGTCTTTAGTTACAGGGCTTCAGTTCAGCTATATGAGGTCAGACAATTTCACTAACTCGTGCTAGAAAAAGTGCTGCATACTTCATTACTGAATATTGTTGTAGGAAACTAGGCCTGGTAGAAAGAAAGAATCACCGGAACACCAAAGATAGAAGAGGAAGGGCTTCTTTATTCAGCTGGCAGAGCCATGGCAGACAAAAGTCTAAAATGGCCCAGCTCCCCTGACTCCCTCTAGGCCTGTCCTTTGATAGGATTTACAGGCTCAAAGGAGCAACCATGTTGCCTTTTGATTGGTGGTCCTAATGCCTTGGCGGGTTGTTACAGATGAAACAAATTAGCAGAATCATCACTAGTTCCAGGCAGCGGGGGTAGGGTTATTACAGGAAAATGAGTCAGCAGAATTATCAGCTGAATCACATAACTCGTTATGGCAGGGGCTCCTCCTTCAATATCATGACGGTCACATTTGAAATACTTTTCTTGGGAAGTTATGCACTGATCAGCACCTAGTTCACCTTTCAAAGCACATTTGAAACACACTTTCTGGAATGGCCCTCAGCTCTATCGTTGTATGACCCTTGATGTCCTGAATGTCATCAAAATGTCTTCCTTTCAATATTTCCTTTATCTTCAGGTAAAGAAAAAAGTCTTTGGGGGCCAGATCAGGTGAGTAGGGAGTGTGTGCCAATACAGTTATCTGTATACTGGCTAAATCTCCCTCCCAGACAGTGCCCTGTGAGCTGGTGCATTGTCGTGATGTAAGAGCCACGAGTTGTTGGTGGAAAGTTCAGGTCACTTTTGTCTAACTTTTTCACACATCCTCTTCAGCACTTCCAAATAGTAAATTTAGTTGACTGTTTGTCCAGTTGCTACAAAGTCATAATGAATAGTCCCTTTGATATCAGAAAATGTTGGCAACATAGTTTTGACTTGATTTGGACTGATGCAACTTTTTTGGTTGTAGAGAATTGACGGGTTTCCATTGTGCACTTGAATGCTCTGTTTCAGGGTCGTATTGGCACACCCATGTTTCATCACCAGTGATGACATGGCCCAAAACATCGTCTTGTCTCTCCAAAAATTGGCAAACTTCAACTCCCCTTTGCTTTTTATTGTTGATGCGCTCCTTCGGGATCATTTTTGCACACACCTTTCTCATGCCAAAATTTTCAGCTAAGATTTTCCTGTTTCTTTATTGATATTTATTTGGTCTGCTATGCTTCTCACAGTCAGCCAACAATTTTGACACACAATTTGATGAATTTCTGCAATGTTTTCATCAGTTTTGCTTGTTATGGGCTGCCCTGACCTCTTCTCAACAGTAATGCTTTTTCTTCTTTCAGAAAAATGTTTAATCCATTTGTACACTGCCATTTTCTTCATGGCATTATCCCCATAAACTTGGACTAACATGTTCCTGATTTCACTTCCACTCTTGCCAAGTTTAACAAGAAATTTAATGTTGGTTTATTGCTCTAATTTAAGTTTTGACATTCTTGTGATGGCACACAAAAGCACATAACAACAATAATGAATGCCACTCAGCAAGACACCTCCACACATCAACATGAACACAGCTGTGAGAATAGAGATATACCAAGGTTATGACACCTTACCGAGTTGTTTATACAGTGCTGCCAACGTAAGTGCATGGTGGCACATTCTTGAATTTAATTGTTAGACCTCTTACAGTAGGGTGATCATTGTTTTTCTTCTGGAAATTTATGAAAAATTTAGAGATGATATCAGGATTGGTTTTTTGTCCCTGCTTAGAAAACATTTTTCTTTCCCTAGGCAGCTCTTTTACTCACTCTTATAAAAATGTTTTCCAGCCTTTTCTACTCTGTCAGTTGTAATTTTTCTGTTTTAAGTGTCAGAAACCACAACTTAACTTAGCTTTTTGAGAAAAGAAAATTAATTAGTCATTTAACTAAATATTGCAGTTGAGAATTAGTTTCAAGGTTAGTTGAATCCAGGGCCCAACTGTTGTCAGTCACCAAGCTCTGGTTTCCTGGCTCCACCTTTTTGGTACTGGCTCCATTCTCAGGTTTCATGTAGTTGCAAAATGGTTACTGGTGATCTCAGCCCCTCGATGTTCTTAAGTCCATCTAGTGAATTTCCCAGAAAAATTAGCATTTTGTTTTATTAAATTTCAAATCTGTCCCTGAGTCCATCATTTTGTACAGTGGGGGGAATGTGGTATTCTGATTGACTAGACATGAGTCACGTACCTAAAGTAGATACAACTTCTCAGAAAGTACGTAGACTGAGAATGGGGGCTGAGGTCGTTCTTCAGAGGACATGGCTACCAGTGGGTAGTGGACCAAAGGGAATAGCAACTGGAACCCTTCCCTCTCATTTTCAGCGAACGACTTTTCCTTCTACTTCAAGAGAACACAAAGTTAACTGTCCTTCCCTCACCTTTATACCTATCTGCACCAGTCTCCACCCTTACCTTATTTCTTCTCAGAGCAGGGCTTTGGCATCTGAGGTTCCATCGGTGCTGGTGATTATTTGCTTGGATTCTGTTCTTTCCTAACTTCTCTGGGACTTGACTTTATCAATTATCTTATTTCTCTTATTTATTTATTCTTTCTTTTTTTCTCCCACGTACTTGTTCAAAGTTACCCATCTTTACAAAAATGTCTTTTTGGCCCTGTCACCCCTTTAGGCCATCATCCCCTCTTCCTCCTTCCCGTTATAGTCATGTTTCTCTAAAGTGTTTTTTCTTTATTAGTTTTTTTCTCATAATTTTATGATAATATAGTTTCCTTATGTAATTTTCTCACAATCAACTTCTCCTCCCTTGAGTATAGCTGTACCTGTTAACATTTTTTAAAATTTAAACATCACGGTCACCAGCTAAATTTTTTAAAAATCTGATACAATCATGTCACTCTCTGTTTAAAATCTGTATTTAAACCCACAAGATTAAATAGTTTACTACTACACCATTAGGTCATGCTATGAATTGTGATCTGTGGTAAGATGTAACAAAGTAATTTGTTAGCAATAAAACAAATTATACATATTAAATTTAAAAATGTATTTTTGAATTAAAAATCGGTCTCAAGGTAATAGTTTTATTAAAAAATTAACTCACTCATTTTCATTCTAATATACCACCTTAAACTAGGAGAGAAATAGGAGAATTTATGGTAAAGTACTAAAGCTTATGGACAACCTTCCTTATGTCAGGTGTGTTTTATACATATGAAGCAGAAAAAAAAATTGAAAACCACATCTTAGCATACAAAGTCCCTCAAAATCTGGATCTTTTCTTTTTTCTCTGCCACAGTTCCTGCTAAGCCCATCATACTCTAGCCACTCCATATATTTTTTTTTTAATTCTGAGAATGTATTTACTATGTTCTCTATGCCTTTGTTAATCCCTTCTATCATCAATGTACCTACATCACAAACTCCTGCTTACCCCTTAAGATTTAGTTTAAAGCCAATTCCTCTGTGATGCCATCTCAGTCTCAGGAAATGTCTGTCTTCTGTGCTCTCACAAGCCTTAATTTACAGTTGTTACAGCACTTAACATTGAGAATTGTCATCTGGCTGTTTCTGTGTGTTTTTCCCATTAGAGAAGGAGCAACTTATGGGCAAAACCATACATCAATCATGCATCATTGCATCACCAGCAGCACCACCAAGCACAGTGTCTGCTAGATAAGAAAATCTCAGTAAGTGTTTATAATTAATCTTTAGACTACACTGAGTAAATCCCATATTCAAGAGGGATAAAAGGAAAAACTGGTGAAAGGGTCATGGTTATGCAATTTTTTTTTTTTTTTTTTTTTTTTTTTTTTTTTTTTTTTTTTTTTTTTTTTTTTTTTTTTTTTTTTGGCTTTTTGGTATGTGGGTAGCTCCCTGGCTGGGAATCGAACCCAGGCCGCAGCGCTGACAGCGCCAGTGCCGAAGCCGTAAGCCACTACACCACCAGGGAACTCCCTGCAATTTTTTTGCATTAAAAATTATTACTAAATTTATTGAGGTAACGTGGTTAATAAGATTATATAAGTTCCAGGGGTGCAGTTCTATAGTACACCATATATATATTACATTGTGAGCTCATCAGCTCATCATGCAAAATTTAGTCTCCTTCTGTCACCATGTATTTGGCCTCCTTTACCCTCTTCATTCAACCTTTCTTTATCCATCATTATTTTATACATTTAATGATAGTCTTCAAAAATAATATTCTGAAAACTGGCTACTTTTCCAAGTTATTTGCCACTTGGCTTTCATATAATTATATCAAATATTCCTTTCTTAATTCTAATGAAGAAAATCTATTTTCCTAACCAAGTGTCAGGAAATGTTATGTTCTACATCAGTTTTTTAATATTTATGTACATTTACATTTTCCTGGGATGTAGCAAATGTGGGACACATAATAGGGAGTCATGCTGAAATTAAAAAAATAAAACAAAACTTTCAAATATGAGATCCTAGTAGATGTAAACTGTACAGGAATCCATGTTAGATTGGTATATATTCCCTCTAAAGATAAGGTCATCTATGAGGGCTTATTTAAAGTCAGATCATTTAGATTCCCAAATGCTCTCATTCATCCTTACTGATGTGTGCCATGGTCACTCACAACCTTCTCCAGCTCTTTCTATCATAACTGACCTTAAAATACCCAGCATAAATTCCAGTTCATCTTTGTATCTGGGCACTCAATATACCCTTTCATTAAAGCTATTCTAATGCTTGTCTCCTTCTTGAACTTCTAATTCACTTGTTGCCCCTATGACACACACAGTACCTTCTCAAACACTAGGCTTTTCTTAAATTATCTCTCTGCATTAATTAGGATATAAATGCAGCTTCCAATACTATCTGCTTTTGCTAAAAGTTTTATGACTATAACTTGTCATCCCAACTACATTCTAATTTCTTTGTAAGTGACTACTAGGATATAAATTGTGTTGAACTTTTCATGGTGGTAGAATCTTAATCATTTCAGGGAAGTTCCTCCCCAGTGTTAGAGTAGGAGCTCCAGTTCAATTCCCACCTCTTATCTCTTCCCTTGGGCATTGTGTCATATTTTAGCTTTTGAATCAATTTTAGCTGCCTGGATCTTGAGATCAAAGGTATTTCTAGGAAAAGGGAGGGTATTTAACCTCAGAGAGGAGGGACTAAAAAGTCCTAAGACTAGTGAGAGGAAAAGGATCTTCAGTTCTCAGAAATAGTAAATAACTCAAGTTATAGCCTCACATTATTATTTCCAAAATATACTCTAAAATAATTTAAAATTATGGTTCAGGTATAAACTGAGAAAATGCCAGATAAGTTATTTAACTCATTATTGACAGAACTAGAAGGATGATAAATGCTGGTTCTAAGGAAGACAGGAGATATATATATAATCAGCAGAACAAAGAATGGGACTAAATTGCAAAGCTACATAAAAAACTGATTAGTGTTACACAGGGTGATAAAATTATAGCATTTGATGTTAATTTTTTTCTCTTGGACAGAAATAATTTGCATCAGTAATCAACAAAAATAATTTGCATTTATCAACACTCTATAAGTTAATACCTAACTTTATGAAGACTGGACATAATGGTAATAAATAAAAAAAGTCAAACAAAAATAGATCCCTTATTATGTAATTTATAATCTCTACCATTATGTTTTATACCTAAAAGTAATATAATGGTATATGTCAGTTATACCTCAATTAAAATATTGCAGAAACAAAAACCAAAAAAAAAAAAAAAACAAAACTACATCCCCCGGATAGAGAGATTTAATTTACATGAGCTTGTTAGACAATATTCTGGTATAGCTTTGAAAAGTTATGCAATAATCTTCTTATTTCCAAATTTCAGAAATTGTTTTTTTAACACTATAAATTAACAAAGACATCTAAGCACCTAGGTTGAAATGGGGAGAATCAAGAAGGGCTATTTTCAGCTTCTAGGAATGGAGTAATTTGTGTGTGCACCATAGGACAAGAAAAACTGGAAAAAAGATAGTCAGCTCTCAGTTTCCATCTATTTGGCCTAAGCAAATTGAAAACTCAGCTTAGCAGTGGACTGGCTGATGTGGGAGAGACTAGAACAGAGCTTTCTTAGGAGGTTGACTAAAACTATATACCTATTCCATGGAGGTGACCTAAACCCATAAACACACACTGTAAGAAGATGGCTCAGGGTCACTCTGTGGGCCACCTGACAAACCAATGAGGTATGCCTCTTAATTTATCATCGCTTCCCAGGTACTTCCAAAATGAAGGTGTGATGAATAAATAACAGGCGAATGGGAGAAAATGCTCAAAGCGAGGGAGTGGGGTGGAAGCCCCAGTAATTTCTAAGTTGCATAATCAGGATAACTTTCGGTTGCATCTATAGATAACACAATCCCTGTGCTCTGTGTGCATGATTTAATAGCTTAGAGGCTTTGGAACCTATTTGTTTCCAGTTGAAAAAATGAGTTATGTTCTCACTGTATCTGTGGAATTATCTATATTCCATCTTGGTACTTTCTGCCCTTTCATTCCTACTAAAGCCTTGCCTAATATTCCTGTAAGTTTGGGGACTTCTTCAGGTACTTCTAAGAATTCAACAACAGAGATGTGACCCTGTGAGTTACTACTGGCAGTGATGATAACCATCACCATATGCATTTCAGTTGCAAAAACAACCTCAACACCACCATTGTCACAATTCATTCTCAAAACCACAAAAGTATTCGGGCCACATACAATCAATACATGAGATTGAATGGATTGGGGACTGGAGATATCTTTACTACCTCTTTACATGGTAAATCAAACCAGACTTTTCTGTGTATTGAATTGATAGTTCCCTGCTCCCCCGCCCCCAGAGGAATTCTCAGAGGAATGGTCCTGAAATTGGGGACAATACATGTTTTTGTTAGCTTTTGTTGACTTTGTTTTAAAAAATAATCCCATCTTTTTTTTAACAACAGAAAGGTATAATGTGGAGTGGAAAAGAAGTAAACACACAAAAATGGGAGTTTTTATAGCAAGTCTGGTATCCTGAGTCCCAAGATCCTTTCCTACTGTCTGGTTCACTCCTCATGGTTTTCCTCAGTTTCTCATCATTATTTTGTCATCTTAGTTATGTAACAAATCTGTCTTGACTGCAAAGAAAATATGTTTGGATTCTCTTTAAAAACACAGATGAATACACAGTACGTAAAATTTTCTGGAGTTTCCCACAGAAGATCTCCTCTTGCTTTTATACTCTATAAAAACAAAATTCTCTACTACAATGGTAATGGGATATATGGAAGAGATGAGATAGTGAAAATCACCAGAAATGAAAATTTAGGAGTATCAGTTGTTTGCCTTATTGAGTAATCACAGACAGAAAATGAAATGGCTTCTTCTAAGAATGATGTTTACCGGAACTCTATTCTGGGAAATACCATAAAGAGAGGCATCATTACTTAAGGAACACATTTCCTGTAAGTTCAGTCAGTATAAAATATAATGCAAAGCCACGCTTGTGTATTCTATTTGCTTAAATTCTTGTTGCACCCAGGGCAATGAAGGGGTAAAGCATGTTTGTCTTTAGAAATGCTGATGATTTTGCTGCTGAGAGTAGACAGGTCAAGAGACAACTGGCCATATGTTCTTAGGATGAATGGTGGGGGTACTACAGTGGAACCAAGAGTTGTGGTCACAGAGGTTAGTAAGGAAGGCTGGTCATTGATCAGCTATGAAGGAGGGGACTGTCTTCCTCTTTACCCAATGACATTCTCCAAATCTTTCCATTTTATTTCTAGAACTTACCCATAATTAAAATATTTTTTCCAGATAAAAGAACTGACCCAAGTAATGCACATCTTACTGTAAAATCATGCATCTGATTGGGTGGTAGAGCCAACTGTTTTTTGCATTTTAATCAGTGTCTAATGCAGAATGAAAGGCAGTTATTCCCACAACAGAATTTCAGGAATCAGAAAGTAATGGGGAATTTGAGGAAGAATGAGGTACTTTCCAATCAGACCATTAAATTGCAACAATCTTGCTAATAAAATATTTGTAGTGCTTGTGCTGTGAGGATACCTAGGCTACTTTGGGTTGGATGCTTTGAAACTTCAAGGATACTGCTCTGTGTTTTCATTATTTTCTGTAATTTTCTCAGATATATCACTATCATTATACTAAGTTCTATTGCACAATTATTTTGCAATTCATTTATGCTTGCACTTTCCAAATGACACATTTATTTGCCATTCCCTTAGAAAATCAGAAAACCATTTAAACTGTAAAGTCCCAGTTTTTCCTAACCCCAGCAAACAGGCTTCTACTTTCTCCTCTCTCAGCTATGAAGTAGGATCCCTTAACAATTACACTCTATCACCTCTATCACCTGCAAAACAATTAGTTATTTTTTATTCTACTGTCTTGGCAGCACTGTCTTTCTGTGATGCTATGCTATCAAGCTCCCTTCAGCTGTATCATTTTCCTGTGTACTCTAGTATCATTTGTTGTCTACATCATTTATGTGGTGGTTATATACTTTCCATTAAAGACCTATGTTATTTTTTCTCTTATTCCTGTTAAGTCCTTTTTTTTATAAGTTCCTTATGAAAAAGAGCCATATTTCACCTCTATATTCTAAGTAACTTGCATCATGAATTTTTAAATTATAGGTACCTACCCTATTATTGCTGTATTTAAATTACAGAGTAATGGGGGATTGCATATCTTATAAAAGACTTGTAAAAGTAGTTTAAAAAAAAAACCTTAAAACTCATCAATAGAAAATGAGTAACCCAATTTAAAAAATGGGCAAAAATTCTGAACAGACACTTTAGAAGATAAACAAATGGCAAATAACCATAAGAAAAGATACTTAACATAATTTGTCATTAGGGAATTGCACATTAAAGCAACGAGATAATGCTATTAGGATGTCTAAAACCCAAAACACTGATAACACCAAAATGCTGTCAAGGATATGGAACAACAGAAACTCTTGCTTAATACCAGTGTGAATACAAAATGGCATAGGGACTTTGAATTATCGTTTGGTGGTTTCTTATGAAGTTAAACCATCTTACCCTACTATCCAGCAATCATGCTCTGAGATTTACCCATCTCATTTGAAAACTTTGCCTACAGAAAAAAACCTGCACAAAAATAGAATTACCAAAACTGGATGCAACCAAGATGGCTTTAATAGGCAGATGTATAAACAAAGTGGTATATCCATACAGTGGAATGCTATTCAATGATAAAAAAGAGTGAGCTATGGAGCCATGCAACGACCTAGAGGGATTTTACATGCACATTGCTGAGTGAATGAAGCCAGTGTGAAAAGGCTACATGCTGTATTGTTCCATTTTGTGACATTCTGAAAAAGGCAAAAGAAATAAAAAGATCAGTGGTTGCCAGGGATTTGGGAGGGGCAGGTAGGGGACAGAAGTAGTTTCAATAGGTGAAACACAGAGGATGTTTAGGGTGTTAAAGATTTTGTATATAATATTTGAATGGTGTATACATTACATTATGCACTTGACAAAATCCATAAAACTTTATCATACAAAAAGTAAACTTTAAAGTATGCCATTAAAAAAACAACAACAACAGGGGATTGAGAGATCCCAGTAATGGAATACAGAATGTGACAAAACAATCTGTTATGCAAATAATGAAATAACCTCACTGAAGGAGTTAAGGGAAGAACATTACTGACATGGTAGCTTTGGAAATGATTGGCATCTGTAAGAATTTTAAAGGCAAAAAGAACAGTACATAAGACTGTACTCTAGTAACTAGTTGGTGCAGTTGGCTACCATGGAAGAAGGTTAGTAATTCTAAAACTACAATAGATGGAATTAGACAACTACATAAAAATATAGCGGGAGCTGTTTTAGCACTCTAGTTTTCTAGATAGATATAATGATCTTGAAATAACTCAAATAGTATTATGAATATTGCATAAGAAAGGGCACACGAAGAACTAAGCTCTGTTGTGCAGAGTGGGCCCACAATAGGTGCTCAGTAAGGGTGAAGGAATCCACGTCCTTTTTCTCCGCTGCTACAAGTGACCTGCTTTAACATTTCAAAATTCCTCTTCAGGTCCAAGCTATACTCCATGTCCTTTGACACGTGGTTGGCTGATGGCATCTTTGCAGAGCCGGCCAATGTGGGTTGACCTATTTTCCCCCGGCAATGATGTATTAATTAATAGATGACAGTTGAAGAGGATCTTCCTACTTCTGGGGTCACTGACCAAGGAGCAATGGCCCACCAGGACCAAGCTGCCAGACTATAAGCCCTATGTGATGTACCTTGCCACAGTGTCTCTGGTGAATGTGTACCCAAGCTCAATCCCACAGGGAGGGACCTGCTGTAGAACCTCCGGAAGTATAACCCCATCTAGCGCACCTTGGCCACAGAAGCTCTACAGCACCCCGACTCTCGGACTTCTGACACCCCTAAGCTCCTGGGCCCTGGCTACCAGGCTAGGGCCTGGCTTATCTTGGTCCCCTCCAGGGAGGAAAAGCAAATCAGAAACACACAGTGCTCTGAGCTCCAGCTGTGCTGGGCCTACCAGGATGGAGGCACCCTAGCCTGGGCTCTCTCTGCCTCCACCAACTTTATTTGTTATTCTGACAAAATTTTAAAAGATTCCAAAAGTGAAAGTTAGTCCTACTTTTTTTATGGTGTGACCATCCTCTAGATTCAAGTTAAGCTCTGAAATCTGCATAGAAGGAATTGTGCCCTGTTAGAATTTATAAGAAATAGTCTAAGTTTTGTAACTTAAATGTAGGTCATCTTACAAAAATGTAGATTTGGCACAACAAATCTTACAGAGGAGCAGTTGTAGTTAACTATTCCATTGTTTGTATTTATTGAAAATAAATTTTGATTTTCTCTATCAATTATCTTGGATAATTTTCTTAGATTAGGTTGAAAAAATTTAATGGTCTTAATATAAATTGGAGAATATATGGTTATCTGAATACAAAGTTTCTCTCTATGTTTTTACTCATAGCTTATTGAGAATTTACTGATGGCATGGAATAAAAACAAAAATGCAGGGAGGGGAGAAGGGGGAAGGGTGGAAGAGGAGGGGGGAAGCTAAATATAAGGTGATAGAAAGAGAAGTCACATTAGGTGGTGAACTTACTATACAACAAGTTGACAATGCACTGTAGAATTGTATGCCTGAAACCTATGTAATCCTTGCTAACAGATGTCACCCCAATAAGTCTGACAATAAAAATAAATTTAAAAAAAAACAAAAAACAAAAATGCATGCAGGTCAGAGAAAATGATGTGTGAATATTAATATCCCAAATATAAAGAAAATGTTCAAATTTGTTCCCTAATGTCAAGCTGGAAATTTTGCAAATGAAAAGTCATTTGGTGTCAGAAAAGAAAGTTCCAACCATTAAGTATATAAAATTTTTTAATATCACAAGTTAGTTACTCATGGATTTGTCAAGAGGGGCATGAAATTTTTAGTAAAAGAATGGTTATCCAAATCAGTATGAGTTATAATGCCCATCATCTTCATGATAAATGAAAACATGCATGGCAACACAGATACATGTGCTAAATGTTGTATTTCTCATGTATGCAATTACATCTAGCCTATAAGACAAATTATTAATTGTATAATTAATGTAACTACAATTCCTTTGTAAAAATGTTCATATGTATGAAGTTGTTGAAGTGGGAAGTCAGTGATAAGCAAGGGGAAGAGGCTTGAATGATCTTGGTGATAACAGGTTAGACTTGGAGACAGTATGAACTGAAGCTTAGTGAAATACAGATATAGATGGTTACATGTAGAATTATTTATAGATATCTGTGCATACTTTGTGAATATTCATGTCTTTACAGTCTTGCTTTGTCAGGTGAATAGGTCTACAAGCAACAATGCCCAAGTAGCAACAAGCATATCTAGCTACCAGATCATGGTTTCTGATACCATTCTCCAATAAAATGAACCAGAGATCCTTGAAAAAATGGCTGATTTTAGGAGTGGAGCACAAAATATATTGTGTGAGCCTTGAGTATCTTAGAGTTTTAGAAAGCAAGAAAGTCTTAGGAGGAAACACACAGAGACAGACACATAAGGATGGAGGTATAATCGAAATGACACATAGAGGGAGTTCCCTGGTGGTGTAGTGGCTTAAGGCTTCAGTGTTGGCACTGTCAGCGCTGCGGCCTGGGTTCGATTCCCAGCCAGGGAACTACCCACATACCAAAAAGAGAAAAAAAAAAAAAGACATGACACATAGACAATACACTGTAGAATTGTACACCTGGAACCTACGTAACTCTTGCTAACCAATGTCACCCCAATAAGTCTAACAATAAAAAAAATGACACAGAAACCAACTGAAAGATCTCCCAATGTCTAAATATGGAAAAATTTGAGCAACAAAATAAAAAGTATAAAGTAATAATTCATGAATTTATACTTTTATAAATAAATGATTTAATAAATATACAAATAGAGTGATATAGACAAATCTCCCTTATAGAAAAATTCTAAGAAATTTATGTAGGTTCTCTGTCTTCAAGGAGATGGAGCATCAATATGGGCTATATGGAGAGACTTTCTTCCACAGAGCACAGTATGGAAAGGGCAAAAATAATAATAACTTCACAGGGAAGAAATCTGACAAAGACTACCTCTGCCAGGTGATCAAGATTAACATCAATAATGATAAGTTATGTTGATTTGATACTCTTGATATAATATGGTGAGAATGATGATAAAAATCTCAGGTAAATTCTAGTTGAGAGATATTTTACAAAATGCCTGACCAATTTTTCTCAAAACTGACAAGATCATTAAAAAGAAGAAAAATCTCAGACACTCACAACCAAGAGTTGTCTAAGGAAACTTGACAACTAAGTGTAATGTGGTAATCTAGATAGGATCCTGGAACAGAGAATGGATATTAGATAAAAACTAAGAAAATCTATATAGTGAATTACTTTAGTTAATAATAGTGTATAAATATTCGTTCATTAATTGTGACAAAATGTATCCTACTAATATAAAATGTTAACAGTAGAGGAAATTGGATGTGGGATAAATGAATACATCCTGTACTACCTTTGAAATTTTTCTGTAAATCTAAACCCATTTTAAAATAAAAGTTTATAAAATAATAAATATAAGAGAACTTTAACAATCTAGTATCCTTAGATTAAGAAAGATATTTCACAATCAAGAATGAGATGCTGTGAAAAGAAACAAAAATAAACTCTTGGAATTTTAAACTGTAAGTGAAGTAATTAATTCAATAGAAGGTTTGGAAGATGAAAATAAAAGAAGTATCCCAGAAAGCAGAAGTATAAAGACATGAAAAATACAAGGAAAGAGGAAATAAACATAGAGTGTCAGACCAGTGACTACTAGGAATTTCTGAGAGGACAAAGCTCCATGGGAGAAAGTCTATGTAATAAATGGTGCTAAAACAAATGAATAACCTTTTTATTTCAACAACCTAGGGAATAAAATGAATCTTGATCTGCTTCACACCAAACATAAAAATTAACTTAAAATGTATTACATCCATAAACATAAAAATTTCTGGAAGAAAACACAAATGATTTTTGTGACCTTGAGGTAAGCAAAGCTTTTTTACACAAGATAGTAAAAGTACTAATTATATTACGTTGATACAAAAGTAATTGCAGTTTTTGCATTGTTGGAATTTGCCTTTTGATACAGGAATACGTTCTTACATAAAAGTGGTTATGTTATATATCATTTTAATGTGCATTTCTTGCTTTATTTTTTTTCCTAATGTCTTATTACTTGATGTTTACTTTATATTTATTTTAGACTATGGAAATGATGTTAGACAAACAGCAAATTCAAGCAATTTTCTTATTTGAGTTCAAAATGGGTTGTTAAGCAGTGAAGACAGCTCGCAACATTTACAACACGCTTCAGCAAAGGAGACGAGAGCCTTGAAGATGAGGAGCGTAGTGGCCGGCCATAGGAAGTTGACAACAACCAAGTGAGAGCAATCATCGAAGCTGATCCTCTTACAATTGCGTAAGAAGTTGCCAAAGAACTCAGTGTTGACCATTCTGTGGTTGCTCGCCATTTGAAGCAAATTGAAAAGCCAAAAAAGCTTGACAAATGGGTGTCTCATGAGCTGACCGGAAATTTTTAAAAATCACTGTTTTGAAGTGTCATCTTTTATTCTATGCAACAACTATGAACAATTTCTCAATCAGATTGTGATGTGCAACAAAAAGTAGATTTTATATGACAACCAGCTATGACCAGCTCAGTGGTTGGACTGAGAAGAAGCTCCAAAGCACTTCCCAAAGCCAAACTTGCACCAAAAAAATGGTCATGGTCACTGTTTGGTGGTCTGCTGCTGATCTGATCTACTACAGCTTTCTGAATCCCAGTGAAACCATTACATCTAAGAAGTATGCTCAGCCAATCGATGAGATGTACCAGAAACTGCAGTGCCCACAGCCAGAGTTGATCAATAGAAAGGGCCCAATTGTTTTCCATGACAATGCCCGACTGTAAGTCATACAACCAATGCTTCAAAAGTTGAACAATTAGTCAACGAAGTTTTGCCTCGTCCACCATATTCACCTGACCTCTCACCAACTGACTACCACTTCTTCAAGCATCTCAAGAACTTTTTACAGAGAAAACATTTCCACCACCCGCAGGATGCAGAAGATGCTTTCCAAGAGTTTGTCAAATCCCAAAGCACAGATTTGTATACTACAGGAATAAACAAACTTATTTCTTGTTGGTCAAAATGTGTGATTGTAATGGTAATGATTTTGGTTAATAAAGATGTGTTTGAGCCCACTTATAATGATATAAAATGTAAGGTCCAAAAACGCAATTATTTTTGCACCAACCTAATACATAAAAAAATTATTAAATTTGACTTTATCAAAATTAAAATCTGCTGCTTTTCAAACAGTACTGTTAAGAAAATGAAAAGTCACCTGGAACCTATGTAATTTTTGCTAATCAATGTCACTCCAATAAATGTAACAATAAAAAAAGAAAACTAAAAGTAATGTCACAAACAGGGAGAAAACATTTTTGATACTTATATCTGATAAGATTTACAATAAAAATATATAAACACTTATATAGCTCAATAATAAGAAGGCAGACCTTTTAATAATAAATAGGAAAAAGTTTTGAATAGGCACTTTATAGGAGAAAGTATGTAATTATCCAGTAAGTATGTGAAAAGGTGCTCAAGATCATTAAAGGTTAGATGGGTCAATACATTTGTCAAAATTCATCAAGCTCTCCACTTTAAAAGATGCTTTTTACTTTAGTAAAGCTGTCGTATGTAAGATACTACATCTGGATATGTCTGCTTTTTCACATTCTTATTCAAATGGAATGCCAAGATGGCAACTCGTAGGATTTATCACGAATAGAAAACCAAGTGCCATCTTCACTTCCAAATTCCACATCTTAAATCTGGAGAAGGAAGGCAACATTCCTTGGGAGCCACGGATATCATTCAGACTTCACCTATTGCTCCAATTGGAATTTCAGAAAATATAGAGACTAAAGACTTCTGTGGGAAATGCTACAGTATCCTTAGTTGGTCCATAGAATGTGGGGCAATTCCTACCACTTTGCTCCATCACTTGTTGTTTCTGAGGCTCAGATGACACCAAACACATCGGAAATTTTCCTTCCAACAAGTGAGACTCACCCTTTGGTATGAAAATTTATAAAGATGATCAACACAGAGCCCTTTCTTCTGAAAAACATAATTTGAATAAAATAATTTTAAAGGCTCTTAACTTGTCATATTTTAAAAATAAATGACACTGTTTCTAAGTGGGAAGCAAAAGAAAAAGGAAGACTAATTTTAAAAAGTACTTAGTGATTGTCCATCTTTATTATAATAACATTTTATAAGGTTAAAACATGGAATGAAAACATTATTGTGACCTTTTTTTCCCCTTAAGCTTAAAATGCCATTCAGAAATAAACATTTTATTTGCTGAGCTCCACATTTATTATTTAACTAAAATTAGTATATCCAAAAAGCAAAAGTAGTATGCTTTTTATGTTTCTCTAGTGATTTAAAACAAATTGTCAAGCACTGCTGTATTTCTAATCATATATTCTGTAATGATTTACTAGAAGAGTTAACAAAATCAACTACATCTGTCTTCTAGAGATTCTATGTAAAATATACATTTTACATATTGAAAAAATCATTTTCAGGAAGCATTTCTTTGGATTACAAGGACTTCAAATAATGCTGGTTAGATGTCTTTTTTTTAATATATGCAAATTTAATTTTCATTAAGATAGCCTCTTGAAGTAAAAGTTTCAAGACAAGTAAAAGCAAAGCATTAAGTAAGTATTAATCTTGGCAGAACATCATGCCTTTTCTCAGAATGTTTCCATTGTGCCCCCAAGATCCCTGCACCAAGTGATGTTGTGAGATGGGATAATTTCAGGACCCACATTGCTAACACCATGAAGGATCACAGACTTGGTGACCTTTATGGCATTTCCCAAGACATTGTGTCAACATCAAAATGTTTTAACTTTTTCCTACAGTTCTACTAAAGAACATGATTTACTTTTAGAAACTCCAGCTTAGAATCTAGGGTAAGAGAGAATTTTCTCTAAACCAGCTAAGTTTTTTTTTTTTTCAGAATGCAACCACAGAAGTAAATATGGTTTGAGATGATTAATCCCCATAACAAGGAAGAAGGAAGTTTGGCAAATGAAAGCTCAGAGGGATTTTTGATGAAAGAAATATTTAAATTTCCTTCTCTTTTCCTTTAAGAAAAAAATTCCATAAACATATTAAGCCTATTAACATTCAATTATAAAATCTTTTAAAACAAAAAAGTAAAATATATATACAAATAACACACTTACCTATCTAACCACCTACGTGACTGATAAATATTAATATTATTATATTTGCTTCTGGTCTTTTCAATTTAAAAAATAATATAGATACTGAAACCTCCCCGAACAATCCTTTTCCCCCTTCATGGTCCAAATCCTAGAATGATAGTGTCATTCTTATTAATATTCTGGATATTTAGTATAATGCATGCTTCTCTAAATAATAGATACAGCATCATTACTTGGTACTTTAACATTTACATAAATGGTATTGTACTGAATGTGTCCCATTTTTAGCAAATTCTAAGTATGTCTTAAAGTCTTACCCATGTTCATCCACTTGAATTGAGTTATTTCATTTTAACTTTGTATCATGGCATCGTTTATCACTTTGACGACTAAGGGACAGTAGTGGTCTCCACATCTTCCTATTACCAACACTATTTCCTGAGCACCCTTATACATCACTTCTTATGTACATGGTTGAGAATTTCTCTAGGGCAGACACTTAGAAGAAACAATGCCCAGTGCATGCTTTCAACTCCAGCTAGGTATTGCCGAACTGCTCTCCAAGGTGCTTACAGCATTTGTGTTGTCTCCAGCCCTGTCCGAGATCCCATTTCCCCACATTCTCACCAAAAGTCAGCGTTACCAGAGGGACCAATTGTTGACCATCTGAGGGATATAAAATGCTAGCTTATTGTAGTTTAAATTTGATTTTCTTTGATAATAAAACTAAGTATCTATTAAGTTTCTCTGAATTACTTGCTCATATTCTTGTTCATTTTTTCAATTGGATTGTTTGTGTTTTATGATATGTAGCACTTGGTGATATATACCAGATACCAATTGTAGAAGAATGAGACTTTCATTGTGTTTAAAATTAATCTATTAGGCCATTTAGATTTGCCAATTTAATTTTAATCTCACTGAGTCTTGGTAGAAAACTTTATAATTTATTTTACTTCTATGCTGAATCTCAAGTCTTATTCCTCACTATTATGGACTTGTTCTCTTACCTATTTTAATATCCCTTGAGCTGCCTCTCCACGTACCTATTTATCTCATAGAGAGAAAGACAGTGTAGTGTCCTGTTTAAGAAGACAAGGAAGGCTCTGGGCCAGACTGACACTTTCTAGCTTTGAATCTCAACTCTGTAGCTTCTCAGCCACGTAACAATAGGTGTTTCATATAACTTCTCTATGCCTCAGGATGGTCATCTATCAAATGAAGAAAATAATGATACTTACCTCATAGAATTATAATAAAATAGAACACTTAACATAATGCCTAGCACAAAGTAAGCACTCTACGTTAGCTAATTAGTTATCATTTTATAAAATGTTTTAAAAATACAATATCATTTAGAAATTTTAAAATTGTAATTTTAATATGAATTACATTTAATGAGGACATCAAAAGTAAATGCCCATAACCAGACAGTATCTTCCCCCAAATATTTAATTACTGTGCTGGTTTTAACATAGGCTACCAGAAATTCTTTGATACCAGTAACCCCCGTATAACACGGTTGCTAGGTTCCTAAAATGCTGTGTTATTGGAATCTGTTATATGAAACAAAGAATTAGTATTAAAAACAGGGTTAGGTTCCGAATTTTAAAAAACATACTATTATATTTTTATAATTAAGAGAAATATCTTTATAAAGCAATTTTCACCAAAAGTATATTAATATGTATTAAATAATGTTTTCTTCATCATCACTACTAAGCACCATTAACTGAGGGTACTTTCTTTTAACAAGATATCTTCATCTTCTGAACTTTCTTCAGTATAATCTTGACTTCTGTACTTCTTGCAAAAAATCTGTTGTTTTAGATTGCTTGCTTCTAGCTGAGAGATCTTTATAAATTCTGTTACATGGTGCTAAGCACTTGTGAAGTTCTCTCTTAAACTTTGTGCTTCTTTCTGAGGAAGGATTTTCATTTAGGAAGTATAGCTCCAACTGTGGCTAAGTCTAGGCCTTTCTTTATGCCTTTTAGAGTAGTGTTTAACTTGGTTTTTGTTATGTCCACCAAGAGAGAAATACAAAAGGTGAGAATAAAGCAAAACAAAGCCCAGAGGGGAGGGAGTGTGGATCATTTAAGTGTAAGGGCAGCTGAGGAGGTTGGTCTCAATCTTGAACAGCCAGGTCAGGAGTTCCATCCTAGCCAGGAGACACTCTGTTTCACACGTCTGCGGTAAGCCCACTCCTGGCACCTGGTAGAATTGTTGACATCTGTTGACTTTCTCACCCATTTTGTCCATTGAACCATGTCTGCAAGAAAACTTAGCAGGAGAAATTTTAGTAAAACAAATGGGGGCCTCATTGTTCTACCTAACAGTTTTCACCTGTGCTGTTGCCCCTAAATTATCTTGGCATATTCCAGATGTCATTTCCACCAAATTTTCCCTAATTTCAAATGAGATATCTTTTGCTCTTAAAAGCTCTTGTTACATTTCATGTTGTTTGGAGATTTCCCTAATTTTGAAAGAGGTATTTTTTTTGCTCTTAGAAGCTCTTATTACGCTTTGTATTGTTTGGGGATTTCTCTAATTCTGAAACTGTGTTAGAGTGAAACCATGTTTGAGGATGCTGTGTTGTACGAAGGTTTTCCCCAATTCTCTAACCATGTTAGAGCAAAGCCATGTTATAGAAGTGCCATGTTATACAGGAGTTACCTATACTTCTGTCCCCAGGAGGTAAAGCTTAATTTCCTTTCCTTTAAATATGGGATGAGCCCAGTGAGTCCTTTCTAATAAATAAGGTATGCAAAGGAAAACAGCCACTTTACAGTGGAGCCACCTGGCTGATATTACCTGCACCAGGGGATCAATGCTGACTTCCTCAGTAATAAATAATGCTGATATCATGTGCCCCAGCATTGTGCAATATGCAGAGCAACTCTGCAATAGTTCTCCCTAAAGTTCATAACCCCAATCTATTCATGAAAAAAATCAGACACATCCAAGTTGAAAGACCTTCAACAAAATACCTGACCAACCACTCATCAAAAGTCAAGGTCCTAAGAAACCTGAGAAATGACTACAGATTGGAAGAACCTATGGAGACATGACAACTAAATGATGTATGGTATCCTAGGTTGGATTCTGGAATGAAGAAGGGGCAATAGTGGGGGACAAAAGACTGCAGTTTTAGTCCATGATATTGTATGAATGTTAAATTCTTAGTTTTAATAAATGTATCATGGTTAAAAAAGATGTTAGCATTAGAGGAAGATGAGAGAAGGGTGTATGAGAATACTGCATGATCTTTGCAACTCTTCTGGGAATCTAAAACTATTTAAAAATAAAATGTTTAAGCAATAAATGCCCATAATACAGTATTTTACTATTTTTATGATAAAGACCATTTATAATTATAAAAAAGATAATAGATGATAGACAGATAGCACACACCTGTGGATATTATATATCATTATTTTCTTTGTTTGGGATCCCAGTATAATTGGAATTAATTTTTTTTTTTAACATGGGAGTTCCCTGGCTGGGAATCGAACCCAGACCACAGCGTTGACAGCACCGAAGCCTTAGCCACTACACCACCAGGGAACTCCCTGGAATTAAATTTACCAAGTATGTCTTGTAGTGACTCTTAACACAACATGAATCATCTAGAAAGATGTACTCCTTGGAAGATTTAGTTAGATTTATTGTAAGTGATAAGAGAAAGACTATAAACAAATGTAAGAGGATTTTATATATTTTTCTATATTCTATTTAATAAATATTATACATGGCCCTAAATGAACCCCCATGCTAAAAATCACTTAATTATTATATTAATTTCCTATTACTCTTGGCTGTTAAGGTACTGAAACTTTTAATTTCACAAAAAAATGTTTACATAAGTACATGTATTACTATTACTTTGGGATTGTATTAATCCAAATTGTTAAAAATCAATTCAGGAATCCAGAAAATTTAAGTTAACAATGAAATACAATCAACATTGATATTAGAATTTGTCAGAGAAACCTTTTTAATCTACTCAAAAAATTTAAGTGGAATAATTCTATAGGACCACATAATTTGCAATATTATCTAAAATTCATAGAAACCAATTTTAAAAGACTTCAATTATTAACAAACAAATAATTTACCTATACTTATATTTATATACCTTCAAATATCAATTTGAATGATGATAAATTACATAAGAAAATATTAAAATTTTAAAAATTCCACCCAATTCAATCTTTGTGCAATCCAACATTTTCACAAAGTTTCATACTCATAACCTGATTTTGAAGTTGTAAATTTACTATAACCACAGAAATAAAAACATATATATATATACACAATTTTATTTAAACCTCTGCAATTATTAGTTTATTAGTATCATCCAGGACCCAAATATTCAGTATGCCTCCTAAAATTACATAAACAAATCTAATGAAAGAAATCCAAGTCAAACTTATAGAACAAAACAGCGCTCCATCACAAAAGCATGTAAAATGATAAGAATGCTATTTTAAAACACTGGCACTTTATAAGAAAAATCCTTTCAAAACTCACAAAATTTTCAAATATTTAAACCCAAATCTGTAAAATAATTTAATTAGCAAAATATATTGTCTTAAAGTAATACAGAATACAATCAACCACACTTTTTTTTTAAGTTTAAAAGTTCTAGTAATAAAAGACTCTCAAGTGAAAAGGGTTTTCAACTTGTAATCGTAACCTTACAGTTTTTCTTGAAAGTGTGACAGTTGGAGCAGACTTTTCAGACTCCTTTCTCTCTATTGAGAAATGGCTTCAAGTCAAAAAGATATTCTTAGTTTAATACATAAAAACTTTAGCCTTCTAATAACTACTACTATTGCATATTTTTGGCATAATGTTATTTTCTCATATGATAATTTATTATTTCCAATTAAGCTTACACTAAAACAAGCTGCTGTTTCTAAATCAGACTCTCTCCTACTTTTTCTCATCAGAATGCTTCTCTAGATAAGCACAGGAATTATACTGGAAAGCAGGATTATTAGTTTAAAATAGAGCTCACATTCACAATAAGAATTCTGGTTTGCTCACTATAATTATATTTATTTTTCTTAACTAAATTTCATGTTTTTACATAATAAAGTTTCATAACTCTATAGAATATTTAATTTAATCATTTCATGATCAAATTCTCTGAACACGAATTTTCTTTTTAACTTAAGGAGTGTAGTTATATAGGTCACACTTTTCAAAGCTCAGCTCTCTTAGAAGTCTCCATCTTACCTCTAAGAAGATCAGTTAACATCTGCTCTGACAGAGGACCCAAAGGGAGTAGGGAAAGGGAGTTAACCAAATATTAAATTTTACTAAAAAACAAACAGACCAACAGAAAAACCACACCAGAATTTATATTAATGCTTTGCTGATAGCTTGATTCTTGATTATGCCTGAAGGATAAATTTTCTATAAAATTTCCTGGCCTCGCCTTCCTTGGCCATGACATGAAGCATATGTAAGAAGCAGTGGTTGTAGGAAATTTTAATACGCTTGGGACTGATATGCAGTATCATTTTTATATAATGAATAAAATTATTTAATCTCGACATAATCTTAATATAATGAGAGATTCCCAGGTGACTTTTCCTCACGCAGCATATTTGTTGCTTATAACCACCTACTTCAGTCAAACTAAGGGATTTGTTGGACACTTCAGAATGTTAACATCTAGAAATATGGCTACATATTGTCAGTACACACATTTTTTCATTTTATATATCTGTTTATAAATTGTGTGTCAATCGAGCGTACCCATCTGTGAGTTGGTGTGTGTGTGTGCCGGGGGGTGATTTTAATCAAAACCAGGTGTCTGAAGAGGAAGTGTCTGGAAGTGAGAAGACCTTAGGGAAGCCAGCCATTGTAAAGCATCTTTCCTTCTCTTTCTGAATGTCTGCTTTCACCTAGAGTCTAAAAGACATAACCCACGCGGTCAGCTACACCTGGGCAGCTCCTTAAACATACTTTTATCTACCATCCGAGGACTTATTCTCCAGGAACAGAATTCACTTGAGAATCTGGTGACAGGATTACTCACAGATGTCAGCAGATACTACTTTGGTCAACAAGCATTTTGGAATTCTCTCCTCAGTGGCTTTCAAGTCAATTCAGTTGAAAATAAAAATTATTTCACTTTATTTATAATCATTTAATGCTCTAATCTAATTAATACCTTAATCCATACAAATAAAAAGGCTAAAAAAACCACAATTGCTCATCTTTTATGATCTCAGAATTTTCATTCGTAGAAATACAAAATCTTCTGTCACTGCTTCTAAAACTTAAGTTGCTCATTAAATATTCCTGCATTCATACATTTTTTTCTTTGCCTAATTTAATGAGTTTAATTGTTTTCATTACAAAAGATATAAGCTGAAATGCTTCTGGGCAAGAGAATTATATTTTATATGAGAAGACTCCCTTCTGAGAATAGATCTATTTATTAATGGGTAGTACTTTTTACAACTTATTTAAATCCTTTTTCTTTAATCTCAAAGTTAAAAATATATTCACTTATATTTTAAGCATTTTAAAGATTTCATTTGGATTTGTTTTTTATGCACGCTGTGAGGTAAGGGACTATTTTCAAGCTTTAAATAAATAGATAACCTTTTTTTCATCTTGTTAAGTGAATATTTCTTCCTTTTCTTGCTGTTTCTGGCATTGCTTTTGTAACATGTCTATGCTCCATTGCTATCGGTGTCTATTTCTGAACTCTACTCTCCGTTCTATTGATTTATTTGTCACTCACTACATGTACCAATACCATGCTGTCTTAATTACTATAGATTTGTAATAATTCATGAGACTCAGTATGACAAGTTTCCCCTCCTTTTTCTTTACAAGTGTGTTGACTATCTTGGGCCCATTTTCATATTAATTTTAGATTCAACTGATCAACTTCTAAGAAATCCTAGTTAAATTCTTTGTTGAGATATCATTGAACCTAGAAATCAATTTGAGAAATTCTTATATCTTTTGGATTTGAAGGTTTTATACCACTTAGGAGTACACATTTAAAATAACTACCATTTATTGGTTGTTTTTTATGTGTCATTCACTTATCATGTTATATAATTTTTATAATAACTCTATGCTATAGGCAATATATACTGTTTTCAAGGGTAAAGAAATGGAATCTCAGATTATTTGTCCAAACCCACAAGGCTATGCAGTGGCAGAACAGGGACTTAATACTATGTTAGTCTTGGACCAAGCTTAAGAACTTTTCAATACCTCTTTAACCATATGTGGTGAGGACTTCTAGCTAAGACTTTTACTGTAAAGTGTTGCTATTGCTGGTTCCCTGCAAAGAAATATGCACCATCCCACCTAACTCCACCATAACAAGAACACATGGCACTGCTCACGGTGTTGCCTCAAAAAATAGAATTGCCATGTGATCCAGCAATTTTACTGTAGGGTATATACCAAAAGCATTGAAATCTGGAAGTTTAACAGATAGTTGTACACCCATGTTGATATTAATAACATTATTCATTTACATTCATAGAATTATTCACAATAGCCAAAAGTGGAAACAATCCAAATAACCATCAGTGAGTAAATGGTTAAACAAAATATAGTCTATACAAAGATTGTCTGAAAAGTATCCAACCATGTAATATAAAAAATAGATGCATTTATGGCTGAAATTTGTGGGGGGGACAGCACTTGTTCATACAATGAGATATTATTCAGCTTTAGAAACATAAGACATTCTGTCACATGGTACAACATGGATGAACATTGAGGACATAATGCTAAATAAAATAAGCCAGTCACAAAAGGACAAATACTGTATGATTCCACTTATAATTTATACCTAAAATAGTCAAATTCACAGCTACAGAAAAATAGAGTGGTACTTTTCAGAGACTGGAGGAGAAGGGGGAATAGTGAATTATTGTCTCATGGGTACAGGGTTTCAATCTGGAAAGATGAAAAGTTCTAGAGGTGTATGTGTATAATGGTGATGATTGCACAACAATATGAATATACTTAATGCCACTGAACTTGAAGTCTAAAAATTGTTAAAATGGAATATTTTGTTATGTATATTTTATCACAAAAGTTTTAACATGAAAGTGAATGCACATGACCCTTGATGGACGGATGGATGAACAGATGAGTTTTAGAATTATATAAAATTTTCCTAATGGGGAATAAACCAGTAAAAAAAAAGATAGGAAAAGTATGAATTCTGACTTATGCTTCTTAAGTTGAGAATCCATTCTAGCTTATCCAAATTCCACTGTCTATTTTTCACCTATGTCTATTCGACATACAATATTTCTAGAATATTTCTGTCTCAGGCTGCCAAGTTTCTTGTTTTTAGGGCTAAATGAAGTACCTCGAAGTTATGTTAGAATTAGGCTGGAGGACATTGTGCACAGCCAGAGGTAGATACAGTTTAAAGGAGAGGAGCCAAGTATCAATACCAATCTCAATTGTTACATCTAAATAACAAGTAGGAGAATATACAATAAACAGGAGGGGAAAAAATGGTTAGAAATTAGGGTTGCCTAAAAAGAGTGAAAGTCAAAAAAATATTTTTTATTATGTGATTCAAGGGAAAAAAAGCTA
The DNA here is from genome assembly GCA_004026885.1 of Lyroderma lyra. Classification (NCBI taxonomy): domain Eukaryota; kingdom Metazoa; phylum Chordata; class Mammalia; order Chiroptera; family Megadermatidae; genus Lyroderma; species Lyroderma lyra. Next base: position 81,393 of record PVJL010002803.1, read on the forward strand.
GCTTTGTTTGTACTGAATGCTGACCAAGTGTTATTGAGTTGTAGGTCAGCCAAAATAAAGTCCTATTAAGGGGAACTTTGCTTCCATATTTTATCCTCTATGTATAGGCCTCATATTTAATACAATCTTTGTCCACCCTCATGTTTCTCTCCCTATCTTTGGTTTTGGTTTCCTACATCATCACCACTCAGTTTATACTAGGGTCATATCAATGTTTGAAAAGGGATAAGAGTAGAAAGTTACTAATGGGTAGAGAAGAGATGTTGGTTGAGAATGTACTTGAGCTCAGACAGGGCTGGAGACAATTTAGTCAACACAACAACAGATCCCAGTTAAGGCACTTGTATTTACATTATTCATTTACATTCATAGAATTATTTTGTGGGTTGTGATATTGTGTCCAAAGGTTGGTAGAACCTCAGACAGTCAATAATATCAGAAGGTCCATTCCATTGAAGTGGGCAAGGGATTCCAAGTGATGGCTCAGTTTGCACTGAGAGTGAGAATATTAGTATGTCCAAATGCTGCAGCATTTCTGTTAGAGCAATGGGGACAAGAAGGATAAAGAATTGTGTTTAGACTTAAAGAGTGGAATTGCCCAGAACTAAACTGGTCTAGTTAGTCTAACTAATGCCTGAGATTAAAGATAGAACCCTAAGACTTCGAGAGGCCTGAGGTAAATGCTACAGTAGCCTCAGAGAAAATGCAGAGTGATGCATGCATAAATGAGTTCTGTCTTTTGGCCTCAGCCAGTACAGAACACAGATGTAAGGAGACATTACTACAAGGACTGATTAAGAGAAATAATTTGGAAAATATGATTAGCTAGAAAACCCTGGGAGCTTATGGTATTCTGAGTAGGTTGCTGAAACTTGCTTCTAAGGGAGTCTGTATAATATTTACATTTCTATTCATTGCAAACATTAGCTTAAGCACTAGGGGAAACTGAAGCTTAGGTTTAGCCCATTTGTTGAGCCAGCTATAGGTAGCTGGGAAAACCAGAGTGGAAAGGAGGCAGCCATTAACACTTTATTCTCTTGATTTCTTTCAGCCCTTTTACTCTTTTGTTGCGTTTCTTTCTTAATTGGGCATAATGAAGAATTGAAGGATAATTTGACTTTTAAATTACATTTATTGAATAGCATTTTATTTGCATTTTTCAACTCTCTGCACTATTCCAGACAGAAAAAAGCTAAAACACATTGTGTTTAACATATGTGGTCCAACATTGATTACCCAATTCTAATCTTAGGCAAGTAGTCATGAATGGAACCGTGGAATCAATTAAAGAAACAATGCTGTTATGTCAGATTTTACTGTTAGACTTCTTTTGAAAAACCCCTGGAGCAATTAGTTTTTATGAGTTGCATCTGTGATCCAAACTTGTAGCCAAAAAAATTTGGCTTGGCAAGTTCTGTGTTTTAAGATAATTTGAATTATTATGCTTTTAGGCAGAGTATGTGTTCTCCAGTTCACCACACCCCTGACTCCCCTGCTGATGGTCCTTTGATGTTCCATACATTTATCTAAACTGTTTGGTCACTGACTACAATTATCATTATTATGGTAGACCTTTGACATATTTTGAGAAATACAACTAGAGGTTTGGCAAAGTCTCAAAGCCCAGCACACTCTGGTAGCCGACCTCAAGCAAGGGAAGACAAGGCTGTCAGATCCCCTTAGCTCCATAGCTCCGTCACTGCCTAAGGCACACACTCCCCACATGCCAGCTTCACAGCCCAGGTTCATTGTTACTGGCAGAAAAGTACGGATTACTACATGCTGTAGGTTTGTTTATTTATTTTGGTTCCCATCTTTCTACTTTTTCAAATAGATTTATTTAAGAACAGCTTTAGATTGACAGAGAAATTGAGAAGCTATTACAGAAAGTTTCCATGCATCCCACATCCAGTTTCTGTTATTAACATTCTGCACTACTAAGGTAAATTTATTACAATTAATGCACCAATGCTGATACATTGTTGTTAGAGACTGAATGTTTGTGTCGCCCCCCAAAAAACTCCTATGTTGAAATTCTAACTCCCAATATGATGGTATTAAGAGATGGGGCTTTGGGAGAAAATTAGATCATGAGAATGGGCTTTGGGTGGGATTAGTGCCTTCCTGAGAAGAAACATGAGAGTTTCCTCAGGCTGTCTACTTTCTGCCACATATAATTACACCCAGAAGTGGATGGATTGCAGCCAGGAAGAGTATCCTCACTAGAACCTGACCTTGCTAGCACAGATTTCCAACCTATGGAACTGTGAGAAATAAATGTTGGTTCTTTATAAACCCAGTTTGCAATATTTTTATATGGCAGCCTGAACTAAAACAGTTAATAATAACCAAAGTCCATACTTTAGTTAGATTTTCATAGAGCTCACCTAATGTTTTCTTTTTCTGTTCTACAATAATCCAGAACACATTACATTAGTTGTCATGTCTCTTTAAGGTTCTTTTAGATGTAATATTTTCTCAGAATTTTCTTTTAAAATGACCTTGACAGTTTTGAGGAGCACTGGTCAGATTTTTTGTAGAATGTCTCTCTATTGGAATTTGTCTAATGCTTTTCTCATGATTAGACTAGGATGATAGGTTTTTAGCAGGACCACAGGGGTAAAGTGCCATTTTTATTACATCATTATAATCAATATGATTTATCACCATTGATGTTAACCTTGACAGATGTCGTGTTTTTCAGGTTTCTCTACTGTAAAGTGACTCTTCTTCTTCCCTTTCATATTGTATCTTTTGGCACAAAACCCTACAGGCGGTCCCCACTTCGCAAGCATAGAGTTACATACCACCTCCTGGCGGAAGGAGTAGCTGTGTGAATTGTGCGGAATTCTTCTGGGTGGGAGCTTTTCAAATTCTTCTCCATTTATTTATTTATCCCACCATTTATTTATGTCAGCATGGACTCATAAATACTTGCTTTCTGTTTGAGGTTATAATGTGCTACGTTGTTTATTTTGTTATCAAGTTGTTCCAGTTTGGGCCATTATTCCAGCTTTCTGTTGACTCCTGGCTCTCTCTGAAACACCCTTATCAATCTTTTTCAGGTAGAGGCCCCCCTTACTTTCTGACACTGGACAATCCTCTGGGCCCATCGTGTCTACTTCTTGCCCCAGTTTTGTAATCAGACATTTCTCCAAAGAACACTAGGGAAAACGGTTTTAGAAAACAAGGTCTGGGTGCTGGGTGTGCTTAGTGCTACTAGAGTATCATTGCTTCTAAGTCCTCCCAGCTGACGAAAGAAGGAAATGTGTATGTGTTTACTAACTCATTTACGTATACATCTGTAAGTATTTCTGCATGTATCAATTAGTATAACCTAAGTATGAATTTGTGCTGATTTCTGCAACTCTAATTAATTACTACATGGATCCTTTCAACCTCTCCCCTTGCTTATCTGAAAACTACTGTCACAGTGAGGAACTTGGCTCCCACCATCAGCCATCCACTTATTTTTTTAATTATATTGTTCAGTTACATGTGTATCAGTATCAGAACTTTCAACTCCTACCCCTTCATATCATAGATTTTTCTAAAGTCAATTTTCAAAATTTAAATCTATAAAAGCTAATGTGCTATAGTAAATGTAAAGCAAGTATAAAAATGGAATTTATTCTATTACCAATAAACAGCACACAGAGCATATCATGTTAAAATCAGAGTTCACATATTGTTGTTCACTATACAATCTGATCAAAATTTTAAATAATTGGAGAAGGTATAGACTAAAAACACATACAGCTCATATAAAATCTATGTAACACTACATGTGGAGTATATAATTTAAATTTTAATAAGTAGATACTACTATTATCTCCATTTTAAAATAAAGAAAATTAAACTGAGTGAGTGAAAAGATTACTTCAGGAAAACATTTAGTGTTAGGAAATGGACTTATAAGTAGAAGTCAGAGTCCTTTTTGTGTTACTACAGAAGCCTCATACAAGCTTTACTGTAAGACCTTGTGAATAAGTGATTTTTTATTATCTAGAATTCAGTGGTTCCCAACATTTTTCCACTTGTGTACCCCTTTTAAACCAATTTCTATACATTGTACCCCTTGTTTTTAAACACCTGTTTTTAAACACTGGCACTTCTGTTCAGTGCCTATCTTAATGTAAAATAGCGGAAATGAGGTAATAAGTTAGGAAAGAAAAGTAACTACACCAAAAGTACAGACCACAGACTTAATTTTATAATATTTTTAACAGTTAAATATTGATAATGGTCAAGTATTTAAACATTAAATAAAACAACTACTTGAAAGAACCACGATTAAAGACAACACACTTATTTTTACTGAGTCAATAATTAAACTGATCAAATAGTCTGAGTACGGATATGTTTATATGTTTGGGGAAGTTCTAGAATAATAATTATGGGGAAGTCACAAATGGATTATTCTGAAACTGTGCATAATGATTAGTCGAAGATCGGTTTGGGGATGGGTTCCTAGCCACACCCTCACCCATCATCTTTCGCTAATGTGATCTAATTTTGAAGGGTCTCCATGAAGGGTGATTCAAACTTAATATTTGTTTTTTCGTAACCAACATTTTACATTTTTTTCACTTGTTTTTTTACCATTAATGATTATTTTGCATGTACCCCTGAAAGGCCTAGCACGTACCCCCATACAAATAAATACCTATTTATACATAAATACAAATATGTATTTATATCTAGATCATCAGTTCCCAAGTGGTGGAACTGATGATCTAGATATAAATACATATTTGTGAATAAAATCAATAATAAAAAATTTAACTTAAGAAAATGTGAGCATGTGCTGTTTATTAAACATATCTGTCATGTACTCGAGAATAAAACAAGTGTGGAGTGTTTGTGGCGAATAACACATACTTCATGATAAAGCTCCTGGAGACCAGCGGAAACAACTTGTCCCTTTAATAAAAGATGTCTTTATATGGGATTTCCGTAAGGGAAGAGCTGAATACTTTGGGACGCATGAAGAAAAAGTAAATATAGGCAGAGGTCTCTACATATAGAATACTTTCCCACAAACATTTCGTTTAGGGGAACACTAAAAATCTAAATGTGAAGGCATTTGAGTAGCATGAAATGAATGGCACAGATTAATTTGGGGTGCAGACAGTGCAAAGAATCCCATGTAACATTATTAAAATGTGAGCTTAATCATGCCCTATGAAATAGAATTGGTAGGGGCATTAAAAGTCTAGCTGCAGCCCCAGCACCATGATCTCCTATGAAGCTAGTAGAATACTCCTCTAGGTAATGCCTAAAAGCAAACTTTGAGTGGAAATATCTGTGAATGTTTTTCATCTTAATTTTCCAATATGCTATGCTTTTAAAGTCTATTTATGTAAAGACAGATGAAGATGAGGGTGATGATAGATGACAGATAGATAGATGATGGATAGATATGATAGAGAATATTTATACAACTTGATTTTTATCTATGGGAGTGCAAAGCATATGGAAAGCCCTCTTTCTCCACTCATTAAGAATTAGGTTCTTTGATGCTTAAGTAATCTCTTGGAGAATTCTTGATTGCCTCATCTGTGAATCTTGTGGGAAGAAATCAGCTGTTACACTGAAAAATTCCCTATTTGTTGTTTGTGTTCTCTGCTAATTCAGCTGATGTTTATCAAACTTGAGGCAATTGCAATCTGTGAGTGAGAGATAAGAGAAATTATGCATTTCTTAAGCTTTCTTCTGTTATTGCAGAGTAAATACAGTCTTAAGCAATTTTTACTTTCATTATTACTGCCACAGGCAAAAAGCAAAATAATTTTTTATCCTTTCTTCTGATGCTTTCAAACACAGCCTAGATGGCAAAATAGATGTATTACAGTAAAAAATAATTTACTTAGTACTGAAATCTTGAGAATAAAAAATTTTCTTAGATAACTTCAACCTATGAGTCTATTTCTTGATGCATTCCTAGCAACAAAAAAGACATTTATAAAAATTACTTGATTTTATATGTTGTATGTGCAATGCATGTATTATAGAATTTTATAATTAATGCAATTTTAAGGTGAACACTTTTTTATTATCTTTTTATACCTTTTAGTTTTGTATGTATATCTGTATCTCTACATTTATATTATTACTTGGTAAAATTAGATTTGTAATTTGTAATCCACATAAACAGATTAAAGGTGTGGGGTAATGAATTGCATGTTTAAGTTGTGTTTAAATTTGTGTTGACATAATAAAACTAATTTCACTGATATCATTGAGGTAAAAATTTTCAATTCAGCACATTGACTGGCCTTTCTTCCCTCTCACTCTTGCTCTCACATTCTCTCTCTTACTCTTCATTTTTTCTAACTCGACCTGGGTACATAATGCCTAATCTCTAATTTGATCCATTTTTTTGACTTTTTGATGGAATACTTTGCTATCTTAGAGACAGTGGCCATATACATGACAGAGTGGAGAAAGTCATTTGCATGTTTTAAAGTGACAGTGATGAAATTAAAAATCGTTTCTAAAAATCTATTTATTATTAAGATTCACTAGATTGGTATAGATGTCTTCACTTTGTTTCAAAGTTGGACACTGGTCATATCAAAGAAATGTACTTTACATATTAAGAGGTTGGTTTTAAAGTTGGGAGTTCTTTGATGATTCAATCTCCAAATAGTATTAAAAAGCCCCAAGATCAGATTTTTGAGTTGCTTTTATGACTTCCTACTTCCTTTTGGAAGGAAAACCAGGAAGAAGAAGGGCCTATAATGTTCACAATTTAAAATGAGGGTAACTGGAGTCCACTGAAAGTGTTCAAATTCAAATCTAAGCCCTTTAGAGCATTCCATAGTCCATTTAGTATAGCTTTATCTGTTAGTATTTGTTCTGTTTCATGGCATACTCCTGACACACTGAATTTTTTTCACTTCTCAAATCATGTCTTGTTCTTGATTTCAAATTATTCCTCCACTGCTGTCTAGACTACTCTTCCCCAAACACTTTTCTTCCCTTTGTGTGGCCAACTTCTACTCATCTTTCACATTCTAGGCTAGATTTTCTCAGGGAAACCTAGGCTAGTTAGGTTAGATAACTCTTTAGTATCTGCCTCTGAAAAACCCTGTAGCAAGCCTATTGATATTTTCTTAAAATTACTTGTTTGTTATTAGTTTTATTCACAATGTATGAGATCCACAAGATGAAAGCCTTCAAGGAGGGGTAGGACAAGGGATCTTGAATTTGAAAAGGAGAATAGGGAAACGAAATTTAGGCAGAGCTCTGAGGAAGAAGAAACCCTACATAGCCCGAGAAGAGCACAGGCAGGGAGAAAGGAACTCTAGAGACAACTATATTTTTAAGAATAGTAAATATCAGGGTTGAATTTCTGATTGGTTCCTGCGCGTGCATCATTGCTGGGGTCCTGCCTCGGTGTTCCAGAGAACAGCACCTGAAGTGGGGGGCGAGGTTTAAGGAAACAAAGAGACAAAGAGACAAAGAGGGTCCGGAAGGACTGGAAGCATTCTTAGCAACCAGCCCCGAGTTTATTTTTCCACTCCAATATATAGCTATAGCGCAGTGCAGTACAGCAGAAACACATATGCATTATCTCACTCAAAGACAGATCATAAACTATCCTTGACTCTCTACCATTAACCTAAAGGTCAGAGTAAACGAGAGGGGGGTCAGTTTCCCAAGGCAATTCCTCCAAGTACCCAAATAGTCTTCTTTCTTTAGAGTCTCCCAGGGAACTGGCCTTATCAGCCACATTCCTCAGTGAGCAGTAAACACCCTCCAGGTGCACAAAGGAACATTACAAGAAGCAAAACAAGTTATGCTTCCCTAAAGCCAGCCTGCATGGCTCCCAACACATCATTCATACGTTTTTTACTAATTCTATTACACTGGAAATTAGGAGAGAGAATGGGCTTTGTTTCACACCACAGATAATGTGGATCCACAGAGAGGACGTACCTGCAGGTACACAAAATGATTGTAGGGAGCTAGATGACATAGAAAAAATAGGGTGCAATGTGAACTAGCTAGTTCATAAGAAAGTAAGAGAGGACTCTCTTCCTCATTCCCCATTGTGGAGCTTTAAAAAAGAGTGGGTTTAAATTCCCCAACGGCAATAGCAAATGATCTGGGAGGTAGATAAATATGAGGCAAAGTTCCTAAGATCCTTAATTTTGACTAGCCATGCAAATTATGTATTGGTTAATTGGATTTCTTGAAACTGGATTGTTCTTCATAATTTCTGGAAAGTTTTCAGCAATCATCATTTTGAATGTTATCTCTAACCATTTCTTCTGTTTGTAAAACTCTAGTTAGACACTGAGAATACTTTATCTCTGTATTCTCCATGTCTTTTCATTTCTTTTTCCAATTTACTACCTCTTAATCGCTTGTATAAGTTCCAGATGAAGTTCTTTGGGTTTATTTCCTTTATCTCCAATTTTCTTTCCAGCTATGTCTAATCTGTTATAAAACTTATCCACTGAGGTTTTTAGTTAAATTATTATATTTTTTACTTTTGTTTTGTTTGATTTGTTTTCAAATATGCTTGGTCTATACTTGGAACTTCTTTGCCTCATAAATGTCAGTTTTACTCCTCAATTAGCTGAGAAGTGACTTATAACATGTTTCCTCTCCCCTCTTTCACTGACACATGGGCTGTGCTAAGTTGGGCTGGTTCACTGAAAATCTAAAATCAGCCTTATTAGTAAAATGGTATAATGTGGGATTTGAGAAATTTCCATCATTGTATGGAAGAGACGACTGTTTATAACCATTTCTGGAAAGGAATTCTATTTTTCTTCAAATAAACATTTTTATTTTCAACATAATACACAAAAAGCTAAGGAGAAGCATTTATGTTTTCTATATCATAAATCATGTTTTTTTGTTGCTGTTGGTTTGTTTTTGGGTAGTTACCCGGCTGGGAATTGAACCCAGGCTGCAGCGTTGAGCGCACCGAAGTCTAGGCACTACACCACCAGGGAACCCCACTTTTTATTTTTAATACAACCAAAGATTTAACCAGAGATTTTAAAACTACCAAAGAAACACAAGCATCTGATGACTTTGACAATAAATTTTATTTTAAATGTTTCATAGTTACATTTATATTTCCATACTATCAAAAACAGTAGAAAAAATCTCTTTAGGAACACATAAAAGTATCTTAAATTTAAAACAATAAAGTGAGTGTTAAAAACCACAATTATTTAAATAAAATTATAAGAATCTATTTGGACATAATAAATAAGTTTCAACCAACAAGCAATTACTTTTGTTAATATTGCCAGGTAACTTTTTGCTATTTTCAGACAGATAATTCTAACTCAGCCTTTTGGTAATTCAGCACAGGACAGTACAACAAGGCTGGCAATGACAACTCAGTGCAAGAGGTATCAAAAGTAGGATTGCCAGTTCAATTAAAATTTTAGATAAATAATGGTATACTTATACTAACACTATCTGAAATAAAAATTAATGGGATATCCTATTTGCTTGTTTTTAATTGTGCTAAATATGACAACCTTGATCAAAATAAAACAACTCTGATCAAGATAGTTCTGAAATTTATTGCTTAAGATCTAAAATAAATATAACTTGATGACCATCATTATACTATCCTATCAACAATGTACTTTTTCATCTTTCAAATTCACGCACAAATATTACTTCATTTGATAAATAAATACATAAATAATAAATAGGTGAATAAGTTACAGGTGAAAATAATTTACATGATCATGACAATAAGTTAAATTGCTTCCACGTGTCCGCACATTTCTGCGAGGTGAGAGGTTGGCTGATACTTTTTCTCTGGGTGAAGAATTGAGAGGAAATCAAGGTGCAATTGAACAGGGACACCTGGGTTTTGGCCAGCAGACCAGGGTTGTAATAGTTAACCAAAAAAGGAATATAGGATTTTCAGCTAAATGTAAATTTATGGTAAACAATGAATAATTTTAAAATACAAGTGTGTCCTAGACATTGCACAGGACATTAAAAAAATTATTCATCGTTTTACTCAATATTCACATTTAACTGGGCATTCCATATTTTATCTGGCAACTACACTAGACCCGTACGGTACATGAAGTCGATTTGTTTGAAGTTCCATTGGCATCTTTCCTGAGGAATTCTCGGAAACCATGGAGAATGCATTATTTTTTTCATGCGTCTTTCTCCTCAGCTCTGAAAAATATAAAAAATATAAAAATTAAAAATGAACAATGTTCTAAGGAGTATAGTTTGTAAAAATATGTTTAACATGGAAACTAATAGTCTTAGATAGTCATGTGTTAGAAATGTTCTGTATTTTCAACTATAAATAGAGAGACCAGATAAGTTAGCATCCAAACCAGGACACTTCTAAGAATGAAAGGGAACCATAGTAATGACACAGAGAACAGGCATAAACCCAGATTCCCCTGAAGAAATGGATGTATGTGGTCGGTCTTCTCAGTCATGAGTACCATAAACTCACTCTTGCTGCCTTTATTCTTTTTCTTTTCATTAAAGATGCAGTTACCTAAAAATCCTTCTAGCAGCAGCAGGAAATTTATAGGATGACTCTTGGACTGTATGTCTCAGAATAAATGAAGAATCTAATTTTTTTAAAAAACCAACTTACTTCTTCAAAAATATCTGCACAACCTTCTGCACCCACTTTTCCTTGGGGTCCAGGCAGACCTTTTTTCCATTGTTGAGCTTTACACTGAAATGAGAGACATATGATTAAAATAATTATTTAGCAGTTTTCAGACATCCCTTTGCCATTCGAGTTATGGTTCCTTAAATATGGGCATAAAAACTAAGTCCAAAGCAATTTTGAGCTACGAGTCATAGAAGGTACCTTATTTAAATGCCATGCAGGCAAAGGATTTTTCTTTCTGTTTGCTCACTGCTATATTCCTACTACTGAGAACTTTGTTGGACACTTCCACTTTCCTCACTTCTACATTTTCTAAACTAAAAAATCTGATCACTTGACAGTACTTACATGATTTCTGAATTTTCACAGTGCGGTCCGCTGTCAATCACTCTCAGTTCTTTGATATATTTGGGGTGGAAGGGTGCAGAGTGTGTAGCTATACACTGGCATCGAAGTTCTGTATTGATTCTCGACACAGATGCGGCTATGAAAACAAAAACATTTAAAGGTTGATTTCATCAATAAACACAGCTGTACTAGCTATTCTCTCTTTAATTCCAATATGATAACTTGGTGATTAGCAAACTCATTCCTGAACTTAAAGTCTGGATATTCTCTTAACCTCTGACCTTAGGGTTTCCTTTGTTTTAAAAATAGTCTTTCCTGACAACACTGATTGACTTTCTCCATAAAGACTTGGAGTTTCCTTTGTGTGATGTTGACATTCTTATGATACTTTTTTTCTTGTTTGATATTGCATAATCCTCTGTGATACCACAATGCTATTTATAGTAGGCAAACTAAGATTCAACGATAGGGAAATTGCCTTCAGAAAGAATTAATAGAAATACATAAGTGAGTTGCACAGAGATGTCTTATCTTAGCAAATTACTCAATGCTTAAGAATAAAGAGAAAACATAAAGAAACTATATACCATAAACATTCTAAACTGTATTTGTTTCATAAAAGGGATCCAAGGTCTATAATCTGTCAGGATGTCCTTAAACCAAACAGGAATTGATAGTTGTCTGAAGCTTGTCAAAATGGAGTAAAATTACCTGAGTTATCTTGCTCAATATTAATATATAATATGGGTAACTGTAGCCCCCAATAAGATAGACTTATGTTAAATACATGCACACTACAGAGTATGAAGGATAAGACAGAATTGTCTATAGTAACCAAACTTTATAATGTTCTAAGTATTGTATAGATACAACCTAAAAATGGACAATTCAATTGAAATCATTGACCTTAAATGACTGCAAAGATCATTTTCTTTTTCTGAGTAAAAATAGTGTTTCTATCAAAGCATTAAGGACAATCCTGCTATTTGAGGATTACATTACGTTTAGACACAGGAAAAGTCTGGATCAGAATGAAGCTCTTACCTTCACACAGAGCTGCAGAAAGCAGGAAAGCTGCCAAGAGAGCAACAGCCAGCTTGGAAGTCATGGTTACACAGGACGCTTTTCTTCCGGTTTCTTACTGGCTCTTGTCCTAGAAGCTTGTGAGCTCTGTTGTCCCCAAAGACTTGTGTTGGATGGAGAGCTCTTGTGGCTTTTTATATTATCGCAACAGATAGAGAACATGTACACCCTAATGCTTGCATCATGTCAGAGGAAATTCCACAATATGTAATTTTCCGCCAGCCCTTTCAGTGCCTGAGTCATCGGACTTCTCTAATTGGTCCCTTATCAAGTTCTCAGCATGATTGAAGTTTTATTTGATCTTTAAAATAATTTAATTTTGTTTCCTTTATTTAAAAACATGTCTCTTGTAAAATGTGTAAAATTAATTTTCAAATAGTTAAGCTTCTCAGTTTGTTTCATTATTAACAGTTGTGTTCCTTTTTATTCATAAATAACTTTTATCATAGTACCATCTGACAGCTGTTAGAGTAAGGTCATGTATGATTATTCTTTCTGGCACAATTGTTCTTTAGGTAAGTTACATGTGCTGTAATGATGGAGGAGATGATAATCTAGTCGACCACTTTTATTGGGGACATCATTTATGAAACATCCTTTTCTAAGCATTTTGGAAAGCTTCCAGGAGATATTACTGCTCTCGAGGAGCATACTACAGCTTTCTAAAAGGTATGGCTCTCTAATGTATTTTTAATTATTTATCAAGTAATTTCTGAGTAATGTGGGGATCTAGAGATAGGTAAGATGAACTACCTGTTCTTAAAATGTTTGGTCTATCAGAACGCAAAAGCAGTATAAGGACCTGACTATATTATAGAACAGACAAGTGGAACCGAGATGCTAATTCCAACAGGAGCGTCAGGGCAGAATCTTCCAGAGTCAGTTTTATCTGAGCAGGGTGTTGAAAGATTTCTGGAAGGATTTTAATAGAGGAAGTGAAGGGGAACAACACATTCTAGATAGGACACTCAAGTGGTAAAGTGAAGGTAAGTTTATTATGCTCCAAAAAGTGGTTCACTGGGGCTAACCGGTTGGGGTTGTATGAGATAACTTTAATGGAAAGGTAAGCAATGTGTGTGTTCACGGAAAGAAATGTGGGTTTGACCTGTTTCAGCAACCTAATTTTTGTGTGGCCTAAGTTCCAGTTACTGTACCTATAAAATGGGTTTAATAACACCCTCCTATCTCATGAAGTTAATATATGTAAACTTTTTAGCTTAACTTTAAACTGGTGAATTATCATCTCTAAGCGTTATGGTTCATAGTTCTCATTTTCTCAGATGATTGACTTTCCAATTGCCAAAATATTCAGCCACCAATTATTTCCTAAAAATCTGATTTACAGGAATTCTTGATGAAAGATTAGTTTCTGAAATACCAAGTTGGCCAGATTATTAGCATGTAATGTAACAACATAACAATTATAGTTTGCTATGATGAAAGCTCCAGATCAAAATACGATTGTGTTAGAATTCAAGTTGCTCTTTCCTGTTGAGAATCAGTAGTATGGAAAGTCTTAAAATCTATAGAGTTTCAGAACATTTAAAACTAGTTTAAATACTGATATAAGACTCAAATTCTTTGACCAAAAATGTTTGAAAATTAGACCAAGAGTAATAAATTTTCAGAATGTGAACATTTGTGCTTTGGGGAGAAAACTTTTTTTGCTGAAAGATTTGTGTAGTGACCTCAGCTAACTTCTTAATTATCACTTTAATTTACTTGAGAGCAGGGACAGTTTGTGTGTGTGTGTGTGTGTGTGTGTGTGTGTGTGTGTAAATTAAACCTCATAACAATGACATAAGTCATGATGTCTTTATTTTATAGATAAGGGCATTCAACGTCTCCAAGTTCATATATCTAAGTAGTGGTGGAACTAATAGTTCAAAAACTTACTAGTTTTAGCCCTGGTCTAAAAGCACACTCCCAAGGGAAGTTGAAAGGACTTTTCTTCAGGACACATTTTTTTATGACTCAATGAAGATTCTTACTCCATCCCTATTGAGTCCTCAGAGATCGGTCTGGGTTTCCTCCGATAAGGAGCACTAAGAAAGGGACCTTACAATATAAAAGTTCATCTACCTCCGGGAAAGTACACAATTTATAAAGAATTCAGCATAATTTAATATCTCTTTTTCTTTCCAAGAAACTTGATAGAGCAGTGAGCTTATCCACACAAATTTATGTCAAGGGGTAATGCCATGTTTGAGTGCTTTCCAAAGAGGTTATTTGGGTTTTGAGCAATGTTTCTTTTTCTTCCTCCAACCAACCTAAAGTAGGACAAAATTGTGCTGACTCACATCACCTTCTGTAGCAAAGCAAAGGTTTATTAGATATTATCCAGTTCCTATTGTTTTTAACTCTACTATTTCATGTATTCATTTGATATACATGATTTGCTAAGGCGAGGTATTGTAGTAGGAGATGTGATAACTGTGTAAATAAGATACAGTCTCTGACTTCAAGGAGTTTGCAGTCTAGAGCAGGATATGGACAATTAATTATACAAACAAATAGAATACATGGTGAGTGTTATACTACAGACCATTACAGAAACCTCTGGGAGCACACAAACAGGACCTCTGATTCAATGTGATGCGATGAATTGAGGTTTTCTGAAGAAACAACTTCAAAACTGTGACCTAATATTGGTAACAAGTAGGAGTAAAACACATGAGGTGGGAAGAAGAGGGACTGCCTTGCTTCTGGAGGGAAAAGCAAGTGCGTATAAGGTAATGAGATTTAAGAGAACATGACCCATTTGTGTTCCTGAAATTGTTGAGCAATGCATGAAAAATGGTATATGAAAGGAGGAGAGGAAAAGGTTGGGGTCAGGTATGTAAGCAAGACCTGGATCTTAAAGGCCCAGTCTCTTTGCTTCAGTAATGTTGGTTTGTTCAACGAGGACGTATTCTCATATGAATGGACTCTGAAGTGACTGGTCAGTCCCTCATTATCAGGACCCAATCATACTAGTGGCACCACTAAGATGCTCAGAGTTCTGATGATCTGCAAACACTCCTCTACTCGCCCCCCAGGGTTGCCTTTGTATTTTTGTCTGCATCCTACTTACATGAGGACCTCATTTCCTGTGCTAAGCCATCTCCTCGTCTCCTCCTTTACTTCTCTCAGGCATTTCAACTGCACAATTAGAAGTTGAGCTACTGAGTTCCGTTTAACTTAGATGTTCACTTTTCTTTTTTAAAATTTTAGAATAGAGGATTCATTTTTAAGTCCGAACAACCTCTCTGCAAATGTTGTTCATCTCTCGTAATGCAGCCTTGATATATTATGTCCCAGGATTCTCTTCACCAGAGGTAAGGGAGGGACACAGAGAAAGTGACCAGAAAAGCTGGAATTCTGGTCTCATCCCACTTCTGTGAAGGTGACCCTTTGAGTTATGGTACAGTAAGTCCTTCTACAGAAGGACTAAATGGGCTTCAGTAGAAAAAGGAGCCAATTAATCTGCCTAAAGAAATACTGCTTCAAAATAGAACAGAATGGAGTGAAAAGTTTGACTAAAGAGCAAGTCTCACATAAATACAAATGGTACTTTATCATTCACTGGGGACAAATGTAGAGTTTATGGGGCTATCAAACATCAAGCTGTTTATTTAAGTTCCAACCAGCTGCTGAGACATGAGAAACACTTAACAGAGAAGTGCTTCCAGAGATCTTCACCACAGTCATGGAATTAAGACTCATGACCCAAGAAAGGAAAGAGCTCAAGAAAAAGCCAGGACAAAGGTGGGCATTTACTGTCTCCACATCTATGCACAACTCTTCTTTTTCTAGCAAACTCTCCACAGGAAAACTGAGTGTCTTTTTGATATGTCAAGCCATCTAAGTAACACACACTCCCCCTTCAAACAGGGATTTTAGGACTAGTGCTTTTTTGTAAACTGAAACAAAATTCTACATAACAAAGTTGAATGTGGTGAGGAAAACATGGGTTTGAAGTGAGATGAACTTGCGTTTGAAGCTTGCCCATGCTTACCAACCAAGAGCCCTTGAACAAGCTGATTACATGCCTATGTTGAAACTGCTGCTTAAAATCTAATATTTAAAATATTAGATTTAAAGTATTTTCTAACCTCAGTAGAAAAGTCACAACTTGCATGTGAAATTTTTTTCTCCTTTCAAGAAATTAGTCTCAGCTCAGCAATCCTTGAAGTTGACTTACAATGTTACTGCAAAGGTCATCAACACAAACATAAAATACCTGCTTTCTGAAATTTTAGTCAGTAAAACTCAGCTAAAGATTTAAAACATGTTCATACCTTTTGTAGATAAAAAATATATTAATTTGTACTTTGTTAATATGTTAACTGAATGTGCTCTAGTACCTCAAGGACATTTCAGTTTCATCTCTGAATTCAAGTATCTTGAATTAACAATTTGTAAAACTACTAAGCAAAGTTGGTATGTGCTGTTAAAGGTGTTCTACATTTCAGAAAAAAAGAGACATTTTCCAAAGTTTTGACAAGTTGCACCTTCAAACAGCTAAATACATTCATTTTAACCAATGTCAATTCAGATTATGCATAGATTAGAAAAAAAACCTGCTTTCAAGTCTAGTTCCACCACTTACTAGCCAAACGACTATGAGATTTTTTTTTTAATTTCATTGAGTCTCAGTTTCCTCATCTATAAAATGGGAATCATGTAATACCAGTTCCATAGGATCACAGTGAGAGGTAAATGAGGACATGTAGAGAAAAAGCCAAGAGTAGGGCCTGGCACACAGGTAATACTCCATAAATGTCAGTTTTCTTCCCCTCTATTCTGTCATTTAAGTCACACTTAACTTTACCTGGAGTAGGAAAACCAGATTTCTTTTTAAAAGCTTACCAATCAAAAAGTAACTATATATTGGCACAGCAGATTCCCCTATACCTGCTTTTATTTATTTTAATTTTAGGTCTTTCTTTCTTATGCCTAATCATTCAATTCACATTTGTGTGTGTGTGTGTTTTTAGAGTACTCTTGAGATCTACAAAGAATTGAGTATCATTTCCAATTCTATCTCCCAAATCAACGGAAATTTTGAGATGGAGTTTGAGGGAGGGGATAGAAGAAGAGGTCAGTAGTGGAAATAGGCATTTATTATGGACTTGGGACAGCTAAGATCAGTCTGTCTTTGACATGAAAAAAAGATCAGATTTAGGTGTTTATTTGTAATCACTTCTTTTCTTTGTTAAAGTTAATGAACAAAAGTTTTATCTACTTACTTTTGTTAGATTTATACTAAAACCATTTAGAAATTTGTTTACGCTAATGTTTACCGTAAGAGATGTCTTCAAAATGACAACAATTACATATTATTTGTCACTAGAATTTCTTTCGTGAGAAGGAAAGCTCATAGGAAATGAAATCACTTGGCAAAAAGGGAAGTTGCTATATTATAAATGACTAGACTTACACGTATGTTATTTATATCTTGAAAATGAGGTAACCAAGACCCATGCATGCTATTGAGTCAAGTGACAGAGGAAAAAGCATGAAGGTTTTAAAAATGCTGATTCAAGGTGGTACAATTTTATAAGGATTTTTTAAGAAGATCTTTTTATTATTTTAGTCCTTTAACAGATGTGATCATTTTAAAAAGCTGAATTAAGATGAAACAGTAATGTGAGGAAAGTAGCTTAAGTGGAAAAACATGTCATATATAGTAATTCATATATTTTGTCTCTGACAATTCTCCTTTAAACTTTGGTTGTTTTAAAGGTTTTGTTTGAAAATATAAGTTTTACCTTAACTAGTTCTGCTCCCCACTTTGCCCTTAGGGATTGCTGAAGTTTTTAAGACATAATTGGATAGAAATACAAACTCCATGTTAGTGGATTCTGTTCACTTGTGTGATTGCTGACAAATGTCTCACCTAGTTGACTGGGAATTCCACAAGGTCACAGGCCATGTGTGCCAGCTTTAAAGTGCCTGCACCGAACAGGTGTGTATAAACATTTCTTGAATGGAAGTACAAATTCTCCTGTCCCAGAACTTTTCCCAACAACAGCCTTTCAACAAAAGGAAGTAAAATGTTTATCGTTGTTTATTTTTGTTCTCCCTTGGGGACAATTTCTTTCTTTATGTGAACGCAGAAGAATTCAGTGTGGAAACCCCAGTTTCAATTCATGCTTTCATTTAAGAGTGAATAGATGAAAGAGTAACCAGTTCAGCCAGGCAGCAATTTCCTTCTTTGGTGAATTAAACACACAATGTCTTTTAGGCTGCTGCTGGGCTGGGGTAAGAGGTCCCATACAGCAGGCAGGTAAGGGTGGAGTATATCATGCAGCAGACTGACATCTGTTGATGAAGAGGGGCTCTGATGCTTCCTTCTTCCTGTCGCCTGTGTTTCATGGACTGTGGAGAATCCAGAAGACCACACAGACAATATTTCCAGAGCCAATGAGCAGACATGAGTGGTGTCCCACAGATGTAGCCTAACGAACATCACACGTGCTAGGAATCAACAGATTAGCTTCCCTTTTAGGCATTACCTCAGTGGTTTTTAATCTTTTTAATTATAATCACTTAATTCTTTGAAAATACAATGAAAGTTACATGCCCTCTGCTGACCCTAAGTCCACCTAAGCCTAAAACAAAGTTGTACATCAAGTTTCAGAAGTTTACTGACCCCCTTTAAAAACTTTTAAGAATAAGATCAGTAAAGAGCAAATAAATTGAAGGTGTAACACTTGAGAATAATGAGTGAAGCCCAAGTTTCCTTATTTTTAAGTTACCTCAATTAAAGGAGAAAATGGTATTTTCTGACTGCTTGCTGTCCCTGGACGTGTCCAGGACATAGATTTCAGGAAAAGTTCTTGAAGTTCTCAAAAGAGAAGGTGGGAACAGGTAAAAAGAATGGGGAGGAGGAAGAGAATCTTCACATTAAATGACTTGAAGATGTGATTGACCTTCAGTTTTCTTGTCACCCACAAGAAGAAACATAAAACCATCTGAAAAGATGAAAACTGAGGACAACTTTCAATGGAGGGAACCTGCTTAAGTAATCTGCTAAAAGGCAGAGCCAGTGACAAAAGGTAGGGTGGAGGGTGAAATTTTAGTCCTTTCATAATTCTCTTCAGGTCACCAACTAGATATATAATTCAAGAAAAAAATTCTAGTTTCACATACAAAGAAAACAAAATTAGAAAATAATTCAGATTGTGCAAGGGTTTAGAGATGTAAGACAATCTCTCAGAATTCCCTAAATTTGTACAAAATAGGGTTATAAAACTTCTTCATCCATTTATACTTAACCTGTTGCCCTATATTATCTGATTTTCACATTTCATCCCTTTTGTATGTAGGTAGTTTATTTTCCTATCTAGTGTAATTTGCTATTTCCCATATCTAGAATGCTCTCCTGACTGTATCATGTTACTCATCAGATTTAAATTCTTCCTTGCGGTCCCTAAACCAGGAAGGAGGAAATTACTACTTGCAGAATCTAGTGGAGTTTTGAAACAAAGGAAAATCTGTCTACTCCGAACCTGTTGGATGAACTTTTTATACACTTCCTTTTCTTCAGCTCTGTGGGTGGGGGACCTGGAAAACACCACTGGCACCATCTCCTACACAGATGGAGATAAAAGGAAAATAAACAAATAGGGGAGGAATAGGTAAGAAATAACACACCAGCCAGAGAAGCAGGACCTTGAAAGCACATGGTAAAGAGACCCAACTAGAACTGAAGCAGGTGTTGGAGAGCCAAAATTAATGAGGAGAATTAATATGGTACATTCTTTTCTGAGCTGGACTTAGACTTTAGCAATAAGTGCAGAGTCTTCCCTCAAGAATAATTGTACGAACAGGATTTTATTACTAAGTACACCGTATGTTTTGTTTTGTTTTTTTTAACATTCATGATAACTCTGCTTTTTGTATTATTTACTCCCATTTAACAAATGAGGAAACAGATTTAGAGTGGTTAAGTTAACTTGCAGAGGATCATCCAGCGAGGGAGAGACAGAGTTAGGGTTTGAACTAACTAGAGTCCAGAGGCTCCATGTCTCCTTGGGAAGTTTCTCTCATATGCCTGTAAGTCTCACAGACTTGGTTTTGAGCACATTCCCCTGCTTTCTCCTGCTCTTTCCTGCCTGAGAGGATTCAGAAGGCTGGAGAAGAGGCCATTGATTCAGTGAGTGAGGAGGGGCAGCATAATCCAGCAGAAGGATTAGTCCCTCCTCCTGTCAAGGCCTCAGGCTTTACATTTGAAAAATGAGGGAATTTGTTTTTACATTCCCTTCTGTCTGATGGTTTCTCCCTAGAAGCATAGTATATGTGGAATTGATGGAGAGCTTCCTCTGGGATATTTACCACTTGTACCAGGAAAAGACACTGCCCAAACCTGAGATTGAACCAAACTCGAAGAGCATTTGCACTTGCTATTAAAAAGTCTCATTTGCAAGATTCTGGTCAACTGAGAAAAGGGTCTTAATTTTAAATTAAAGGCTTGATGAAGAAAAAGCCTAGAATTGGAGGTCATGGGGAAGATGTGAGTTATCTTCAGACTCCTCTCCCCACACTCTGCAAGACAGAGAACATGCTTCCTGTGCTCTTCTCTCTTCTGACACAGTTTCCTCTTACTTGGTTTCCTCTGATTCTTAGTAAAGTTGCAACTAGTGACCCTTTATTATGAAACAGGTAACGTAGTTGGAATTGGAAACAATTTTTGGAAAAAAAAAGAAAGCCCACCTGATTTTCTCTGAAGCAAAAACATTAAATTTAATGCATATCACTTGAAAACTATTTAAAGAGCTCTCATTTTTCCCATTATTCATTCATTCAACAGTTTTTTACAGAACACTTTCTAAATCTCAAGCATTTTTCTAATTGCTTGGAAAATGTTAGTGAGAAACATGAATAGAAATTGCTGCCTTTTTGAGTGGATAGATGTTACATAACAAAAACATAGAGCAGGGCAGGGGCATTAGGGTTTTAGGTGGGTGAGGAGATGAGCAGCTTACAGCATTAAGGAGTCAGGGAAAGCCTCCTTGAAGGTTGAGACCGAACTAAGAACTGAAAGATACAGGAATTAGCTAAGTGGCTATGTGGATGAATATTCCAGGCAAAGAAACAGCTGCAAGTAACAGTTCTGGTTGAGAGCATGGTTGTGTATTTGAACAGTAGGAGGCTAGTGTACCTGGATTGGGGTGATGGGGTGGGGAGGGTGAATAGAAAAGGAGGACAGAGAGTAACGGGCCAGCAGATAGGCTTTGTAGGTCATAAGGATGTCTTTTCAGCTTTCACTCTGAGTGGAGAGCCCTTGAAGGGTCTGAAGCAAATCAATGACATGATCTGACACTCTGGTTGCTAGGGGGGAAATGTTGGGGGTGGGGCAAAGGTAAATCAGGATTAACAGTTAGAAATTAGTGTGGAAATCCAGGAAAGAGATGATAATAGTTTATGTACATCAGGCGAGGATAGTAACAGCAGAGGTGGGAACTAATGGTTAGTTTTGGATATTTTAAAGACAGCACAAAATCCTGAGGGACCGGTTATGAGATATGAGAAAAAGAAAATTTATTGATGATGAAAAATTAAGTGCAAACTATTGGAAGGACAGTCTTCATCAACTGCAAAACTTGAAAAAGTGTCTAAACTAATGTTACAAAATTACTTCGGTATGGGGCAATTATTGCATAATCGAATGCTTCTGAGTGGATGGAGCTCCTCAATTAGACCCCATAGTAGCCTGAACTGGTGGATATGCTGGTGGTGCAAAAAAGACAGAGGCAGGAAGGGAGGGTAGAGGGGGAGGGGCAGATTAATATATTTATTGTGTTCCAGTCACTGTAGTAGTAGGTTCTTTAATTTTAATAAAAATTATATGTTTAAGGTGCAAAACATGGTAATTTGATATACATATAGATATTGATTACTACAGCTGAACTATTTAACATATCTTCTCCCGTAGATATCATTTTTGGTGTATGATGAAAGAACCTGAAATCTACTCTCTTAGTTAATTTCTAGTATTCAATACAGCATTATTAAATATACTCATCACGCTGTACATTAGATCTCTTGATTCATCATACATAACCACAACTATTTCTCTTTTGACCAACATCTTCATATTTCCCCTACCTCCCCCCCTTAGTCACCATTATTATACTCTGTTTCTACAGTCAACAGTTTTAGATTACACACGTAAGTTAGATTGTGCAACTTTTTTCTTTCTGTGTCTAGCTTATGTCACTTAGCATAATCTCCTCCAGGTTCATCCTTGTTGAGAAGGGCAAGAGTTCCTTTTTTAAAAAGTCTGATATACGTGTGCGTGTGTGTGTGTGTGTGTGTGTGTGTATGAGGTCAGACAATTAATTCTGTGAACTCCTCCTAGAAAAACTGCTACAAACCTCATTGCTGAATATCACTATGGTCACCTTAGAAGTACTCCCCTTGGGAAGCTATGCACCAACGCCAGTGCCTATTCTACCCTTCAAAAAAATTTTGGAACTCTTTCTGGAAAGACCATCAGGGCTGTCATCGTATCACCCTTGATGTCCTGAATATCATCAACATGTCTTCCTTTTAATATTTCCTTTATCTATAGGTAAAGAAAAAGTCATTGAGGGCCAGATCAAGTGAGCAGTAGGGAGGATGTTCCAATACAGTATTGGCTAAAACCTCCCTCACAGAGAGTGTCGTGTGAGCTGGTGCACTGTTGTGACACAAGAGTCAAGAGTTGTTGGTGAAAAGTTCAGGTCATTGTCTTCTAAATTTTTTATGCAGCCTTTTGAACACTTCCAAATAGTAAATTTGGTTGACTCTCCAGTTGGTACAAATTCAGAATGAATAATCCCTCTGATATAAAAAAATCTTAGCAACATTGTTTCAATTCTTGTTTTGGACTGACAGAACATTTTTGGTCATGAAGA
Source organism: Lyroderma lyra (assembly GCA_004026885.1). Lineage (NCBI taxonomy): Eukaryota > Metazoa > Chordata > Mammalia > Chiroptera > Megadermatidae > Lyroderma > Lyroderma lyra. Next base: position 104,346 of record PVJL010002803.1, read on the forward strand.
ATGGTCTGACTTCTATTGTGCACTCTGATGCTTTGTTTCAGGGTGTATTTGTACACCGTTGTTTCATCACCAGTGATAACATGGCCCAAAACATCATCTTGCCTCTCCAAAAGGTCTTAAAACACTTCAACCTCCTTGGCTTTTGTTCTTGACTGAGCTCCTTTGGGACCATTTTTTGCACACACCTTTCTCATGCCAAGATTTTCAGTTAAGACTTTCCTGTTTCTCTTTTGATGTTTACTTGGTGTGCTATGCTTCTTACAGTTAGCTGATGATTTTGATGCACAATTCAACAAATTTTTGCAATGTTTTTGTCAGTTCTGTTAGTTACTGACCATCCTAACCTCTCTTCATCAGTGATGCTTTCTCTCCTCTCACAAAAACTTCCAATCTATTTGTACACTGCCATTTTCTTCATGGCATTTTCCCCATTAACTTGGACTAACATGTTCCTGATCTCATTTCCACTCTTGCCAAATTTAACAAGAAATTTAATGTTTGTTCATTGCTCTAATTCAGGCTCTGACATTCTTGTGACAGCACAAAAAAACATGCAACAATGATAACAAACACCACTCAGCAAGACACCGCCACACATCAACATGGATACAGCTTGGAGACACAGATATACCAAGGTTATGAAACCTTCCTGAGTTGTTTGTACAGTGCTGTCAGTGTAAGCGCATGGTGGCAAGTTCATGAACTTAATTGTCAGACTTTCTCTCTCTCTCTCTCTCTCTCTCTCTCTCTCTCTCCACACACACACACACACACACACGCACATGCACCCACATATATACATATGCATACCAGTATATCGCTATTTCTTTTTTTCCAGCTTTATTTAGATATAATTGACATAATATTGTGTAAGGTTAAGGTATATATATTTATTTGATCCATTCATTCATGAATGAGTTGTTTTTATATCTTGGCTCTTGTGAATAATGATGCAATGAATGTGAAAGTGCAAATATCTCTTCAATACTGATTTTATTTTCTTTGACTACATGTCCAGAGGTAGGATTGCTGGATCATATGATTGTTCTAATTTTAGCATTTTTGAGGAATGCCCACAGTGTTTTCCATAGGGGTTACACCAATTTAGAGTCCCACCAGCAGTATACAAGTGTTTTCTTTTCTCCACATTCTGGCCAATACTATCTTATTCTTTAAATAATAGCTATACTAACAGGTGTGAGTTAATATCTCATTGTGGTTTTGATTTGCATTTCCCTGCTAATTAGTGATGCTGAGCACCTTTACATGTACCTGTGGCCATCTGAATGTCTTTGGAAAATGTCTCCTCAATTCCTTTGCCCATTTATTAATCAGGTGGGTTTTTTGCGGGGAGGGTGGATATTATGGATATTGTCAGATATACTGTTTGAAAATATTTTCTCCTAATCTGCAGGCTGCATTTTCATTTTGTTTGTTGTTTCCTTTTCTGTGCAGAAGCATTTTAGTTGGATGAATTTCTAATTTTTTATTTTTGTTTTTGTTGCCTGCACTTTTGGTGTTATATCCAAAAAGTCATTACAAACACTAATGTCAAGATGCTTTTCCCCTGTGTTTTCTTCTAGGAGTTTTATGGTTTCAGGCCTTGCATTTATGTCTTCAATCCATCCTGAATTAACTTTTGTAGATGGAGTGAGATAAAATAAGGATTCAATTCATGTGATGTAGAGTAGAGCACAGGGAATATAGTCAATGGTATAACAACAGCTAATTAAGGCATTGAATGGGAAATAGACCTGTCACTTTATAAGGCCTGTAAATATCAAAGTATTATGTTCTCTTGTACACGTGAAGCTGATAAAAAATAAATTAAGAAAATGACAAAGATTCAGTTTTGTTTTTATGCATGTGGCTGTCCAGTTTTCTCAACACCATTTATTGAAGAAGCTATTTTTTCCACATTGGGTATTCTTGATGCCCTTGCTGAGAATTAGTTGACTGTATATGCTTGGGCTTATTTCTGGGCTCCCCACTTTGTTCCATTGGACTATGCGTTGTTTTTATGTCAGTCCCATACTGTTTTAATTACTCTAGCCCTGTAAAACAATTTGAATTCAGGAAGTTTGATATCAATATCTTCAACTTTGTTCTTCTTTCTTAAGATTGCTTTGGCAATTTGGGGTTCCATGTGGATTTTAGGTTGTTCTTTTTTTTCTGTGAAAAATGCCATTAGAATTTTGATAAGAATTACATTGAACCAATAAACAACTTTGGGTACTCGGTTCTTTGCATAAGTTAATTCATTTAATTCTTACCACAAATTTACATATTTGGTGCTATTATTGCTACTTTACGAGAAAGGAAACAGAGGCTCAGAGTGTAAAAGTTGTGTTCACACAGCTAGCAGGCAGCTGGGCTTAAATCTGAATTCAAATCTGAACCCAGGTCTCTCTGATTTCAAAGACTGGGCTTGTTCCCCTCTATAGAATGGGCATGTCTCTGGCAGCCCATAGAGAGTTTACACTATGGGGGCTTAAGTATTGAAAACAAATTAAACAAGCCCACCTTAAACTTAGAAATGAAGGATTATAAGAACATCAGGGAAAGCTTCTGGTTTGTCTGAATTCTGCTATTTAGAAGAACAAAAATGTGCCCCATCGCCACCACCACCATTAAATCTACTCAGTAACAGAGTTTATCAAAGGGGTGGGGTTGAGGTGCAGTAGTATATTTGTCCAGGGTCCTCAATTTCTAGAAGCTCTTTAAGCTGTACTTTGATGTTATCACTGACTAAGATTATACTCCCAGTCACAGAGGTATATCGACACGATTAAAAACAGAAGATAGTTAATATTTGAACTTTTTATCCCAACCCAAACACATAGCCTGAATGCACTACGAAGCGCTTACATATACGTTTTTATATTCTACTACATAAAATCTTCTTTTCCCAGTTTTAGTGAGATATAATTGACATGTGTCACTGTGTAAGTAAGTCTAAGGTGGTTTGGCTTTCATATATTGTGAATTTATATTTTTATTTGTTTTTACTTTTTAAATCTATTTTTTATTTTTAGACTTATTGGGGTGACATTGGTTACCAAGAGTTACATAGGTTCCAGGTGTACAATTCTACAGTGTATCATCTATCTGTGGCATTGTATGTTCACCATGCAGTGTCAATTCTCTTACCGTAACTGTGTATTATATTTTTAATAACATAAACACTATGGAATACATTGTAAATTATTTGTATAATCTTAAAAGCATAATTTAGTAAATATAAGCAGAAAGCATTACCTAGCTTCATAAATACACCATGGCAACAGAAAAAGAAATTTTGAAAACAATAAGGTATTTTATCTTTCCTATGGTAGAGTTCCAGATGCAGGTCTTAAGATATGCGTAAATTCTATCCTGGGTAATTTTGGAATTGGCAACTTGTTAGGTAATGTGCAGTGAGATACTATAGGCTACCCTTAATCGTATCTAGACAATATAAGAAGGTTTTTAAGTGGGAAAGGCTAACTCAAGGAGTCCTTGTGCTAGTATTTCCCAATACAAGCCCCACCTTGTGGTCAGAAGCATCATCACACTCCTGTCTGCAAAAGACTTGCCAAAAGGTGGGGCTGGAAGAGTTTCAGGAAATGCATCCAGGTTTTTAGGCAAGCACATTGTCTCTTCCTTATTCCTCAGCATTTCTGTCATTTCTTAGGAACTACACCAGCTCACTTGTGCATTGTGTGCATGCGTGCGTGCATGCATGCATGTGTGTGTGTGTGTGTGTGTGTGTGTGTGTGTTTTAGCATTTAAACATTCAAGCTTTTCATTTTCCACATCTCCCTCCTCCCAGTTTCATCTTCATCAGAATTTCTAAAGTTTCTTGGGAATTTGGGCTCCCAGATGCTTCTTCCATTGACAATGTTAGGGTCAAGTTAGCCTGTTTGGCATTGCCTCAGTTAGGAAACACCATGAGGATGGCCTCAACAGTACTGGATGGTCAAAGTTTGTGGCTGTGAGTTGTGTGTTTGTGTGTTTGTTGGGGAAGGAGGAAGTCAGGCTATCTAACAATTTGTTTAGAGTGAGGAGTAGTGAACGGAGGAGGAAGGAAGAAAAGGTGAGAAAAGAGATATGAAAGAAAGAAATGAATGAGGATGTCAGGATACTTGTTTTTCTTCTCCAGGAAGCAGACATTTCTTAATGCCAAGAATTATTAAAATGGTCACATCAAAATATCTTTGTAGTAACACAATGTATAACAGTATATTGCACAGTGTACATAGTACACTATAGAATAGTACAGCCTTTTTTAAAAAATGTAGCAAAATATACATGACATAAAATTGACCACCATAACAATTTTTAAGTGTATGATTGGTTCAGTGACATTAAGTATATTCTTATTGTTGTGCAACCATCAACCATTCATCTCCAAAACTCATAATGTTGATTTTTGAATGAAAATAAACTTGGTTCAAATTGAGCCCTGGCACTTAGTGGAAACACTATGAGTTATATCTAAGGCCTCAGTCTCCTTTGTAAATGGTGCACCAAAAAAAAAAAAAAAAAAAAAAAGAAAAGAAAAAAGAAAAAAAAGAATTCATACAGGGTTGTTCTTAAAGTGCATAGTATAGTGATAAATGACAGGACCTATTACTGTTGTTAGTATAAGTTCATGGAATTCTAACCACTTGTTAACTTCATGAATGACATGCTCCCAAACCTTCTTATCATCACCTAGTGAGCCTCACTTCCAGATCCCTGACAAATAAACCCAAATGGTCCATAAGTTTCTTATATTATTAATTATTATTATTATTATTATTTTATTATTATTATTTTATTGTTGTTTTAAAACTGTGTGTCATTTTCTATAGCAGGGGAATGGGGCCAGGAAAAAAAGTAGCTGTCAAGACAGTCAAAGAATAGTCTTTAGCACAAACGACTCTGTTCAAACACAAATTATCAACTTATCTCAACAACTCTAGAGCAGCAAATGGTCTGAATCCGTGAGACAGGGCCTGGGGTGGATCAGGGTCTGGGCAGCCAGTTCTTGCTTAGCTTTATCAGGGCAGGCTCCACCCACAAAGTCATCCTCAAAGACTACAACTTTCCTGGGCACACATCTTCTTGTGACTTTTGTAGCTCTGGCCAAACCAATGAAATGGAAAATCCAGGAGAGCACAAGCTACTTATTTCCCTCACTGGGCTCCCACCTCATGTCTAATGCTCCCCACTGCCCCCTCCCCACTTCCTGCTTCCCCACAGTATATCTGAGCTTGGTGTCATAGCCTGCTCTGCCTGTTTTGTAGAGAATTTTAAGAAAGGTTAAATTTTAAAGACTCTTGTAGGGATTACCATTTTTGCCTTTTTATGGAACCATTCTGATTTCCCATACATTATCCCATTCAGCTTTCAAATGTGACTTTTCATTTCCCCATTCCTCTCACACATCCTCTTTCCTTCTCTACCTTCCTTTCTTCTTCCTTCTCTTCCTTCCTTCCTTCCTTCCTTCCTTCCTCCCTAACAGTTATAGTTCCTAATTACAAATATGATTCACATTCAGTGTAGACAATTTGAAAAATAAAGAAAATATGAAGAAGAAAACAAAAATTATCTGTAATCCCACCACCCAGAGATAAAGATTTTGATATACAGGGTCCAAAGTAACACCCTTGTTTTAGTTAGAATATTGTTGTGTTGCAGAGTAATATGCTTATGCTTTTGTAATAAAAGTGGTATAGATTACTAGCTCATTAAAAAGGGTGTTACTTCTGCCAAACCCTATATATCTTCCCTATATAGATTCATAAACATACATTGCAAAATTTGGATTATACTTTATGTACAATTTTTCCCTGTTTATTTTGCTTTCCATTCTCTTGTTAGCATTTACTACCAGTCAATACCTATATCTCATGATTTTTTTGATATGCAGGCACTCTTCACTTAATGACCAAGTTCCATTTCTAAAACTACGTCATTCAGCAAATTGCTTGCTATGTGAGGAGCTTACAGGTGGTCATCTTGTGTGTCATGGCACCATAGGGTATGTATTTTTCTATAGATACCACGTAGCACCACACTTCTAAACAAAATATGTATAGTCTTGCGTGGTTGTGAATGCTTCATGTAGTGAATACTAACAGACTACCGGATGGAGACAAGACTGAGCTAGGGGATCCCTGGGCTGGAGAACTGGTCATAAATCCGACTGGTTGTTAAATAGGTAGGTTGTTAAGTGAGGACTGGCTATTTATAATGTGGTTTTACCTAGTCACTTTTGTTTTAAACATCTCCCCTATTTGAGGCCCTTCCCACTTTCCTAGCTCCACAACTGAGCCCCTCTTTCTCTGGTCTGGATCACCACAGAAGTCTACTCACTGGTCTAACCTCAAGTTTCATCCCTCTACTATCCACTCATTTTGCTAAGTGAACTCAGCAATCCTAACCATTCCTTTCCCTGGCTTTAATCTTCCATGTCTACACCCACCCTATGGCCTTCAAGACAGTTTAGCTCCCTTGCCATGATAAAAGTCCTGCTGCACTGGGCCCCTTCAGATCTCTTCCAAGTCCTGTGTGGATCTGTTTCCTCTCCCATTCTCAGCTTCAGTCAGTCTTTCCATTCTTGGCTCTTTGAGCTTAGTGCACACTGTGTCTGGAATACCCTTTCTCCATCGTCCCCCACTTTTCCCCCTCCATACACCTGCTGGTTCTTCACAAAGTCTAGGCATCACCACCCTGTCTCCCTTGCCCTCAACCTGCCCCATATGGGTTCAGGTCTCCCAAACTGCCGCATCCTAATTCTGTGAGCCTACCTCAAGCCTAGTGGGTACATCAGAATCACCTGGAAGGTTTGCTAAAGCACAAATCATGGGACGATTCCCAGAGTTTCTGTTACAGAAGGGTGTGGAAGGAAGAATTTACATTTCTGCAAGTTCACAAGTGAGATTGATGTTGCTCGTCCAGGAAATAGACTTTAAGTTCTAATGTTGTAGCCTAAGATATTGTCTTATAAGTGATTTCTGCTGTTCTTCCTTTTGGACAGTGACTTCAATAAAACAGGGTCTGAACTGAACCCCCAAATCCCAGTACATGGTGAGCACATGGAGTAGATCCTAAATAGAGGAACTATTCCAAGAGTCATCTGGTTCAGCAATCAAGTGGTAGCTGTGGCTGTAGAGTCTGCTTCCTCTGTGGGCTCCACTGTGATAGATTCCTGAGCCATGACTCAGTATCAACTCCTGTGCAATGTCATTTGCTGACACGCTCCAGGAGTCATGGGTCTGAGTCCCACACCATGTACGGAATTCCCCAAAGATTTTGGAAATCTCCCCTCTAAATCCCCTTTCCTCAGTAAAATTTCCATGGTTGATGCTTTGAAAAATAGGAATAACAAGGCATTGTTTTCCGTGGATAATTCGCCAATGTGTGCCAATGTCTGTCATTAACTGCCATTAAGAGAGACAAAAATATATAGTGGAAGTTATGTGAGGTTTATCCTAAAGTTGGGGTAAATTATTTTTGTATATGTAAATTGTTCATACTTCTTGGTAGCAGGTAGGGAGCAAGAAAGGCAGAACTCAATGTCCAGGAAAATATAGTGTCATGCAATGACCCTTTGAATATGACCTAATGAAAATGTCTCATTGGATCAATTCTGTTCTATCTACTTCCCTACTCACCACATCTGCTTTCATACAGATGACATGTTGAATCTAAATCTAAATCTAATACCTAATTCAGGAAAATAATTGTTCATTAAATTTCCTGTAAACACAAGAAGCTAAGAACCAAAGTGCTGCTTCCCTAAAGTGTTTTGGTTTCATTTTTATATATTAACCTGTAGGTGTTAAGACAATCTTTTTTTTTTAAACACTTCATTTATTTATTCATTTTGACATTCAATATTATTTGATATTAATTTCACATGTACAGCATAGTAGTTAGACATTTATATTATTTAAGAAGTGATTCCCCTAACTAGTCTAGTATGCATCTCGCACTTTCCATGGTTATTATAATGTTATTGATTATATTCTCTATGCTTTATTTTATATCCCCATGACTATGTTGTAACTACCAATTTGTACTTTTTAATCCCTTCTCCTTTTCCATGCTGCCCCAACCTCCCTCCCATCTGACACCATACATACTTATTACAACATTATTGACTATATACCTTATGCTATACCCCACATCACCGTGACTACTTTCTAACCAATTTGTACTACAACAATCTTTTAAAACATGCTAATAATTTATGTATCAGTAATTTCTATAAAAACTACCAATAATTTCTATAGGAGTAGGCAATAAAAGAACTCATGCTGACTTCATATTTTGAAAGACCCCTGTGAAAGAAATTTCAATTTCATTAGGTGACCTTGGACTAGGCAGGACTCAAAGTTAGCTTTCCTTCCCCATACTAAAACAGATGAAGCAAGGCCATAGAAGTGATCCAGCTCCTTCCATATATATCGAACATGAAGATGAAGCTAGACATTTCCCTCTAAGATTTACTTTGAATAGTTCAGGTGGCTCTTTCTTGAGTTCTAGCTTCCTACTTAGGCATATAGAGTAATTCAATAACCAGTAAACAAAAATCCTAGAGTTCTTTCTTGTCACTCCAGCAGAAAGTAGACAGTTCTAAGTCTTAGCTAAAGGAAACACTCAGTATTATTTGACCCTGAGTTGGAATTCAGAGAACCTAAAAATCTGTACATAGAGGACACACAACATACACAAAATATTTTGTAGTGAGAGTTGACTAAAATGACAGAATGATAAAAATGATGATTCATTTGACTCATTTAAAGTTTATAAATGATATTTTAGGTAAAGTAACAAAACCATTTATTTGAAGTTTTGATGATTTGTTTTTGTATATTAATTTGCTAAAATACACAAGTAACAAAAAAAGTCAAGACTTTATTTAGGATATAATTATGACAGTATTTTCTTTATCTTTCACTATATTCTTGTAAGACATCTGTGATTAATTTTGCTTCTTACTGTGTTTCTTTTATTCATCCTTTGAGTTAATATTTAGTAAATGGCATTAAATGCTAGGGTATGTTGTTAAGTACAAATGAATTTTGTGAACATTTATTAATGCAGTCCACTAAATTTTTTTTAAAAAGTGAATTTAAGATAGTTGTGATATCGATATTATCTTAAATACAAAGTTTACATTCAGAAAGTTCAACCTCACAAAAATCTTCAAGTATAAAATATTAGTTCAGTCTAAACATTATAACAAATTATTATATATTTCCTTTATTGTACAAACAAAAGCTAACATAAAGTATCTTAATTATACAAAGTTCTGCCTCATGTCCGAAGCGGTGAAGAGAGTGGGAGGAGTAGAGGACACTCACACTGTGCTTCGATTTAGCTTTACTGATTCTCCAATGAGCACATACTAACGCTTCCTTGTTTATCTTGCTTAGTACAGGTAAACAAACCCTCAGTTACTGGGAAGTCAGGCCTAACAGGTACACTTGACAGTGCGAAGAACTCTGAAGGACTGTGGCCATCCTCCAGCTCCCACATGAATTTACATTTTCCCTGATCTCCTCCCTCTGCCAGTTACTGATCCAAATAATGTTGAGATGTCAGTAGATTGTAATTAATGTTCGGAGGCAAAAGCATAACTCACTATAATACTCGTTTCCTTCCAGGCCATGTGTCGTAACCTTTAATGAAATATACAGGCAACTTGGGGTTGAGCGAAAGAAGACATGAACACAGGAAAGGTTGTAGGTGTTAAGTTGCATGCTTCCATGTCCCCAAGCACCAGGTGGGAGCACCCTGGTCCTCAAGGTTACACAGTCTCATAACAGATTGTACAAAAAGCCATGGCATCAACATGGCTATCTCCCTGGAGCACCAGTTTTCATGGGTATAAAGTAAATTAAAATAGTACTTTTATGGTGCATTGAAATAAGTAAGAAAAATTGGTTAAGTATAGAAAATGTTGCTCGAATCTTTAAGTTAAAACAAATGCTTTCAAATGAATTTTACATTTGTGTGAGCAATCAGGCTTCTACTGCTGGTCCCAAATCCCTAGGGTCCACATGTACTCCCCTGGGCCGTTAGAAATACTTTGGTTGCAAGAGTTAGAGGTGCTGGTCCACTGTAATTTCTTTCCCACTGATTCCTACTCACTCTTATCAGCTCTGCTGTATTTAGCAATTTGTTGTAGTTATGTGTGTGTTTATTTTCTGTCTCTTACCTGATTGGGCCCCCTGTGAGAACAGAGACTGTGTAATTTAAATCTACTCCTACACTGTGCCCAGCACGTGGCTTAGTGCATTGCAGAGTAAGACTCATTAAATATTTCAAGACAGATTTTACTTTAGGAATATTCAAGGGGAGAGTTAATTCTGATCAAAACTGTGGCAAAGTCTACTCTCAAAGGTCCCAATCCACCCCAATTCTATGTTTTACTTCTAGGACACAGGACCCTTATTTCCTCCTCTTTCCCTCTTTCCAAAGTCTCACTTTTTATTTGTCTTTCACCATAGGACATAAATGATTAATACAATTTCAAGTGTTCTCTGCAATAGAAAAATGTGTGTTTGAACAAGGAACAAATTCTTTAACTAAAGTGAATTACAGGCATTCGTCAGTGGATAGAATAGAATTATTTTCATCTTGGACATTCCCAGTTCTTCTAAAGGGACATCACCCAGATGACTGTATAGTTCAGTGACTTACAAGGCCAGAATTGCAATCCTATGCTGGATCTCATGAGTCAGACTAAACTCACTTTTTTATGAAAAAATAATGTTCAAAGTTTAAAATGAGTTGTCATTTACCAGGTGACATTACAGACTGTAGAATCCATTGGAATTAATTACATGCATTTAAATCTATGGAAGATAAGGGTCTACTCTCTGCTAAAGAAAACCACTTGATCATGATGGGTTTCACTTTTCTCATCTATTAAATGAGAATCTTGGGCAGTTTTAGCAGAGAACATGTAACAACATATTTTCTATATGCTGGGAACTTCCCTTAGCACTTTCTCTGTAGTAAGTAATTTAATCCTCACAACGATCTTAGGAAGTCCTTACTATGATTATTCTCAATTTATTCTCAGATGAGGACACTGAGGTTACACAGCCTGTCCAAAGTCCCACAGGGACTAAGTGACAGAACAAGTCTTAAACTCTGCTATCAAATTCCAGAGTCTGCCTTCTTAATCACATACCAGGAGCCACAATTCTCTTCCAGGACTAAGAATCTACAAGTCTCTTCCATTCATCCATGATGAACATCTGATAAAACAGCACTGGTCTATGAAGCATCATAATAAAGAAACTGCACAGTAGGCCACACCCACATAATAAAGAAATTATGAAGATAATGGCATGTGCTTTGTTTGTCCAAGTTTCTCAGTATCATAATAATTACTTGAGAGAGACTTATCTAAACCTTTTTGTTTTCATGCTATTTTAAGGTTGGGTAGTATTTGGATTCTGAAATCCTAAGACCACTAATAAATCATCATTAAAGGTGAAATATTTTCTGCATTTTGCTGATCCCAGCAGAATGGATAAATTCATCACATGTAATCCCATTGTACGATGGGAGTGTGATCCTAGGTAGCAATTACTGGTCTACTTAGGGTTACATCTAGGGTTTGGAAGGTATAAATGTCCTTAAAAATCACATAGTCCAAATTCAACATTCCTATAGACTATATTTGTTATTTTCCACTTGAGTAAATCTTTTGTTGTGCATTCAGAGCCTAAAATGAAGCTACAATAGAAGGAGTTAGAAATTGATGTATTTTTGAGATATGTGAGCTATTATAAAGCCAACCTTGAACATGCTGGTCTAAAGGATAATCAAGCATTACTAGGAAAGTTTTCAGTAATCTCTAACTATGCTCAGTCTAACTTGATATTTATTTGAACTACCGTATTAGGTTAGCTAGTCTTCGGTATACTGGTAGTTCATTTTGACAATTCTTCTTTGGCTTGAGATAATTGGACAGCCTTAGTAGGGGGGAAAAGGGTTGCAATCGGTTTAGTAAAGGTTAGCTGCATGAATCCCTAGATCAGATATACTTAAATGAAGCAATCAGTATCGGCTTTTTGAGGTTATTTTTTTTTTTCATTTTTATTGTTAGACTTATTGGGGTGACATCTGTTAGCAGGGGGCTTTTTGAATTTTGAGCAATTGTAATGGATATGATTAATGTGACTCCAAGGAGAATTTTTGTAAGTCATTCATTGGTGCTTCTGAAATGTGTTTTCAGAGTAGAATCATATTGTTGAGCACCATCCTTGAATGAGAAAATGGTCAACATTCCTCAAACAGTAACAAATTTTGGAGAGCATTCACTGAAAAGAGAGATAATGCCAAAAATGTTTCATGGGAGACTTGAAATATTTCTGTTTAGCAATACCTAACTTCCTCAAAGTTTAAGCTTCCTCAGGTTAACAGGGTTCTTCTTTTGTTAGCTTGTATTTAGCTTTTGCAGCTACCGAGTCTGCCAAGCCTATCATTACCTGTATCGTCTATCTTTGAACTATGTACCCACAACAACAGTAAAAACTTGAGCAATCCTGCATCTGGATTTGGGAGGATTTTGTTCTGCAGGCTGTGAAATGTGTGAGTATTAAGGAAAATCCCTCATGTTACCCACCATTCTCATGTTTTATGAAATAATTATACCACTAATTCCTAAGTTATGATTCACTAGTAAATGAGTGTCCTCCTTTAACAACGTTCTTGGTGGTTCTTTGTAAATATCTAAGCTAAGAGCAACTCATACCATGATACTCACCGTTCTTTCATATTTTGGTGGTTAAGCCTAGGTCTAACTTACAAAGTAAAAATGTGGCTATGGACTTATCTTCATGCAGCCCCCAGCTAGCTCTACAAAGCACAGAATGTATGGTCACACAAACCTGGCTTCCAACCCTGAATCTGATACACTTGCAGTAGTGTGACTTTAGCAAGTCATAAATGATGAAGTCTCCAGTTTCTTGTATGTAAATTTGGGATAATTATAACTACCCTGAAGTATTAACAAACACAATAGTGTATTAGAGAACCTAACACACAATAGACACACAATAAATAGTGTAATTATTACCATTATCATTCACTGAGACAATTAATTACTCATAGTTGCTTATTTTGAAGACCCAAATCAAACTAAATCTTAAGTCAGCTTCCACTTGTTGAAAGTAGCATTGAGCCACATCAAATGTTCTGCTTACTTAAAAGCATAAATATTTGTAATTTTCCAGGAAGTTGGTCTGGAAGACAGCTTGACATGGAGACAACATCATCTTCTCTCACATGTTATTGGCACTGGCATGAGACAGCATTTCTTCTGATGATTTAGAAAGCTTGTCCTGCGTGTGAGACATAAACAGGCTGTCACTTAGAGTGTGCCAACCATTCTGCTCAGAATTCTGACCTAGAAAGTGTAACCGGTAATGACTATACTCTTTGACATCATGAGTCCAACCTCAAAAATTAGCAATACAAGGCTACAATTTTCTCAGTTTCTTTTCTTAAAATTTCAACCCTTACTTTAGCATCCTAGGCATTTTCATGCATATGCTGTTTTATTTCATCCTAACAACTCTTTGAGATAGGCATTATTGCTCCCCATCATCAATGCAAGCTACTCAGAGTGAGCTACCAGAGGGCACGGGCGGGTATACAACCACCCCAGAGAAGGGCATGTCCCCTTGCAAGGGGACAGCTGTGAGCTATTATCAGCCAGCTGGGTGTGGGTGCACTGGCCCCGAAAATGGGATAGCGATAGATACCAGCAGGACCTACTCCATCCCCATTTAGCTGGCAGTGGTGGGGAAATGAGGACTGGAGCATGGAAGTGACCTTACCCTTATCCCCTATCTGGTAGTAGAAAGCCAGATGCTCAGTCAGACTGCCTGATTCCAAGCCAAGCTCTCTTTCTACCACACTCTTTTTTCTTTCCCTTTCCGACCTGTTACTTAGCATCTCTTATGTGTCCAGTGGCCTAGGCATTATCACATCAGAACTAATCTACTTTCCACTACCTGAATGTCCTAATTTGAAGTGGTAAAGAAAGGAGAAGAGGAGAAAGGGGAAGGAAGAGTAAAGAGGGCATACTTAGGGTCAACATGAGAAGGCATCCCTTCCAGGGAGTGGACCTGTCATGATGCCCAGACACGATGTAACCGAACAGCCATGATTCAGGGTTTCCAAGGGGTGAAGTAAGAGGAAGTGAGAGGGGCGGAAGGAAGTCGTATTTCCGAGTGCCTATTTGAACTTGTCTGCACGGTGCCAATTATTTTGCGTGACCGTGATCTTCATTTAATCCTCTTCACATTGCAAGTTGGTAAGTTTGCAAAAGTAAAGTCACTCAAAATAAATCATGCTTTCTTTTGCTGCATGCATTGAAATTGAAGTGTAGCCTAGCTTGGCATTTTGGACCAATTTTGGACCACCTCAAAGGTCCTCACTGACCTTTCTTTGGTTCCACATAACAATAAAGAATGCCCTTATAAGGTTAAAAATCCTAAGATTCTGTTTTATCTTTATACAGTTAATAGCAGGTATAGCCTGACTTACAGATGATGTTGGAATGTTAAAAATACATTATTTGTTTCTATTTTTATTAGGCTATTATTCATTACAGCTCTAAGAAGATTATTGGTATAATAAAGTGTAATATATACGGTTCCTGGGATGAAAACCATTACTAATGCTATTGCTTCTTCAACACCGAGGGACCCTGTTGTATCTCAGTGAAGCCACTATCAGCTCTAATTTTTTTATGTTCATACAGCTGTGAATGAAGATTAAAATATTAGTATCATAAGTATATTATAAGACTACTTTCCACAACGAGAATTAAGTTAACTTTTGCTTTACCATTATGTGAAACATTGTGATTTATTCAATAAAGATGGTATTTGAACATTTCAAGATGTTGTTGAAATGGCTGGAGTTTCACACAACCTTTTGAAACATTTGACATAGAGATTCAAGGTAATAATAAATAAAAATATTATTTATGTCAACTGCCCTATTAACTCAGTTTTCTATTATGAATATTTTTTACATGCCTTATATTCTTTGAGTATAATCTCACTCAAAATAATATTTCTTGTTGGGTGACTATTGTGTTCTCAGTCTTAGGAAGGCATCCATCACACCAAAGAAAAGAAAGGGATAAAGAGAAATTAAGTCAGTGAAGCTCATCACAGGACCTTCATGACTGTCTCTACTTCTAGCACTTAATACCAATTCAGTTCACTTTTATCATTGCTATGCATCAAATATCTTTTTTGACTAATTAATTTTCTAAAAACTAATTATTAACAGCTTACCTAGGCCAGGTAGTCTGAAGCTTCTTGAGATACATTGGTGAGGGAGATAAAATACCGCTCCTGATCTCATGGAGTGTACCGTCCAACAGGCTCATTATTCACCCATCTCCAGTTTAAGGTTCTGAACTTTAAAGTATGTGGCTCTACATTTCCCTGGTCAATTATTTATATCTCTCGATCCCTTGGCCCAAATCAGTGACATTAAAAGTAATCTATGTGGGCATCTCTTCATCCTAAAATGGGATTGAAAGTTGGCAGGCCTCTGGAATAAATAAGAAATCATTCAGATAGCAAATGTTTATTAAGTAATAACTATGAGCTAGATAAATGGAGGTTACAATTTTATTAGCAATAGACAGTCTCAGCTCTCAGAGAATTTTACATTCTAGAAGGATAGATTTTTTTAAGTAATTAATTCACCTTGTGATACAGTATGCTCATAGATCCCAAGAATGGGGTTCACTTTCTATTCTCCCACATAGTGCAGTAAACACAACTAACCCAACACAAATCTTCCAGCTGCCTATGGGACCCCATTGAGTGACTATGGCCTTTAAGAACCCAATGCCCTGTATAGACTGAATCCATGAGTCATTAGCATTTCTCAAAATATCTATGTTCAATCTTAGCATTCACCTCTACAGGCAAAGCTTTCTGGCCATTTCTGACAAACAGTCCAGTCTTCAGAAAATCTGCTAATGACATATGGTCAATATCTTCCTTGGTAGGTGGGCTCATCTGCTCACAGGTGTTTAGAGGCATCACAGGTGAGGAACAGAGATCTGATCTTGCTGACTATACCTCCTGAATTCTTTCTTTTCATTGCTTATGTCATTGGAAGAATGTCATTTGGCCTTGCTTATCTTCAAATAAGAAATGAAGGACTTGGGCAAAAAGATAAAGAAAACTCTGATTTCACATTTCCTTATTCAAATTATTATTAAACTTTGATTGGAGGAGTGGCTGCAGACACTGGTGGGGGGAAATGCACATCTCCAATGCAAATAAATAACTAATATGCTTATCCTCTGGTATAAATGATTTTCGACATTTGGACAAAACATTCACATGGCAGGCCTCACAGTTCTCAGGGCAGATATCACAGCAGGTACATTTGGGCCACTTCATGTCCAATGGGGAAGAGCCATCTCCAATCTGTAGGGTTAACATGCAGATTAAGGGAAATGCACTTATAAAACATGACACTAAATAAGTATGAAGAATGTCTTACTTTATTCCATTTTCCCTCCATTATCCCTCCCTCCTTCTAGCTGTCCCTTAAGGCATAAAGTGACTTATTTTTAAAAATTCAGTTATGAAGCAAAATTGTGTATATCAGACAGTGCTAATTTCTCACTGTAACCTTTAATTAAAGTATAAATCAATTTTATGGGGAAAAGAGAATCTAGCTTAAGATTCTATAAAATGCCTCTAAGTAACTTTTTATTTTCTCACATTTTAAAAGCTTCATTGTCCTCAGAGATAATAAAGTCATGCTTCCTATTAGCAGATAAAACAACTTTATGAAATGGATTGAATTTTACTTTGAGAAGTCTCAGATAGATTTTTTGGGGGGCGGAGCGGGGCAGTTCCTTAGCTGGGAATCGAACCCAGGCCACTGCATTGAGAGCTCCGAAGCCTTAGCCACTGCACCACCAGGTAACCCCTTCAAATAGATTTTTTAATGAAAAAGGCAGTGATTGGTTTCTTGTTGTGTGCCAATTATTATGCTGTGTTGTGCAACTATTGTTTTTATTTAATTCATGTAATAATGTTTTTAATTAATTCATGTGTAATAATGTGAGGAAAATATTAACCTGACTCTGACATTTCCCTTGGCAGCTCACCTCTCCCTCAGCTTCTTTTCTTCCCTGGGCTTCCACATTGCCTCACTCTTCTGACTTTCCTCTTCCTCTCTTATCAGTCTGTTGCTGGTTCCTCCTAGACCTCCGAACGATGACAGACTCCCACACTCAGAACGCAGACCTCTTCCCTTCTTTACTTAGACCCACTTCTGGTGACTCGGAATGTCTTTAATACTTGAAAATTCCCACACTGATACGTTCAGCTTGTTCTCATCTGCTGACTCCACTTGATTATCCAGTTGTCTTCTTAACATCTCACTTGGGCAGTGATAGGAACCTCCAAAGTCATATATGGTCCACTCCTAAGACTTTCCTATATCTGTAACTGGAAGCTCCATCTTTTCAGTTGCACAGTCTGAAAATCGTGGTGACATCCTTCACTCCTCGGTGGTTCCTGTGCCCTCTTCATTTCCACTTAATCTGTTTCAACCACACAAATTTTTCCCCCTTTGATCCCACAAAAATTTCCCCCTTTGATCCTGCCTTTAAGCTTTTGCATTAACTCTTCTGTCTGTTGGAACAATCTTCTCAGGTACCTGCAGGACTCCTTCCTCTTCCTCCTTAGAATCTTTGCTTCTCAGTGAGGACTTCCCCAATCATCCTATTTACAATTTAGAGTTTGCAAGTTGTTTGCAAACAACTCTCTCCAGCTCTCCAGGCCCGGGTCCCGCAGAGTGCCCACCCTCCACCCCCTCCACCAGGGCCTCTCACACAGCCATACCAGGGTGCCTTATTCTTTACCATACTATCCCCTGCAGGTAAAACAAACAAACAAACAAACAAACAAAAGAAAAAGAAAAGAGATAAAGTTCTTTTACCAAAAAAAGCTTTAAGCTTATTCTTTTTTACAACTCTGCTCTGACATCAAGGCCAATTGCCCAAAACATTGATCACAAATGAAGTTAAAAAATTCTTGATCATTTAGGCAGCTGTTCCTCAAATCCAGTCAAACTACTCATTTCCCTTTTTACAATGACGTAAAATAAACCCCATTCAGCGTCCTGGCAGAAAACAGAATGTTCTGACACTTACTACTTGTACTATAGTAAACATGAGTATACACATTGTGGGGTAACTTAAGCAATGGTGGAAATCAGAAAGACCAGATCTCCGTCAGAGTGAACTTGATCCTTAGAAATCTTGCCTAATCTCCTTTTTTTTCCCATCTGCATCCCTCCTCGGCGGCAGATCATCACCCAGCAGTTGAGGCAGCCCGGCCTGGGTTCTAACCCCCTCTCTGCGTTTCTCACCTCTCTCCCTTCATTTATAAGATGGGAAATAGTAGCACTTACAGACTCAAAGAGGAGCTGGGAAGAGTGAGCTCCACATAAAGCTCTTAGCCAACATCAGGCCACTAACAAATACCATCATGTGGTAGTTATTATGAACCTTGTCAGAGTCCAATTAATCTTCTAGAATAAATAATCCACCAATTCCTGCTAAACTGTAATCTAAATAAATGTAATATTCCAAACTAAATCTTTAATCCCCTGGACTTTTCTATCGTAGTTTCCCATTTTCAGAAAGGATGATGGTAGATGTCACATTAGAAGATTTTTTTAAAAAAATAAGTGATGCTTGTATATGTTTGTAGTTTCAAAGAAGGCTCCTCTGACCAAAAAGTGCTACCATTGCTTTGTTCAGGAAAATTGCATTTCAATAAAACACTTACCGAGGATATTCTCGAATTATATTTACTATGTCTGAGCAGCCACTTACCCCAGTTAAAGCAGAAATATGAGGACAATAGTTCAGAATTAGAATCCCAGTCCCTCTGTTCATTGCCTATGGGACTCTAGGTAACTCTGAGTCCCAGTTATTTTTTCTATAAAATAAACTAATAATCTATCTTTACCAGATTGATATGAAAAGGAAGTAACTAGGACCACATTAAAAGAGAGCACACTGCCTGGTTCAGGCAAAGCAGATTCTCAATATATATTTGAATTTTCATCCTCCTTGTAACCTTTGCTCTACTATAGTCTCAAAATTCAATAATCTAGACACCACTATGCATAGTCAAAATCACTCACATCATGAAACAATTTAGAGTTTGCAAGTTGTTTGCAAACAACTCTCTCCAGCTCTCCAGGCCCGGGTCCCTCAGAGTGCCCACCCGCCACCCCCTCCACCAGGGCCTCTCACACAGCCATACCAGGGTGCCTTATTCTTTACCAAGCAGTTTTCATAAAGGGAAAGTGTCCCAGGTCTGTGGATTATTACTTTGGCTTAGACAATTTCAAAAGAAATACTTAAGGCCAGATTTAAAATTGCAAGAGGAAGTCATGCATGCTTTCCTGCCCTGGTCCTTACTTTCTCAGAGGGGATCTTCACACGGTTCTGGGAACTCACCCCCCTTGCTGCAGACATCTGGCCTATCTTGAGTGCTGGGAAACCTCATGACATGTGATCCTTCTTGGGGTCTATTGCAGTAACTAACCAAGTCTCTGCTGACATGTTGCTCCCACTAAGAGTGAGGAATTAGGCCTGTTTGCTTACAGGAGAGTCCTAATTGTCTAGATCAGTCCTTGGCACACAGTTGTGCTCAATCTAGATCATTTTAATAAGGGAACTCTACTTCATGCGGCTACAATTCTGACTGACTTCACATGAAATTCTAGACAGCCATGATCTGGCTATCAGTCTTGAACTGCTATTAAACTTAGACTGGTTGTCCAAGAGTTGTTCATCCCATGGTATCTCCCCATCTGGACTATTAACTATTCTACTGCAAGAAAGAAAGAGCACCCAGGATGGCATATATTGAATACATGAAAAACTTCTCTTCAAGAAATTACTCTTGTCTAAATGCACTTTTATAGTCACAATTCCTTCCTAGAAAAATTCAGACAATGTGGTCCATACACAGTGGCACAGGTAACATTTTCTTTAAAACATCTAGAATGCCAGTGTCCTATTCTGTAACCCAGTCAGCAGAATGTTAGTTAAAAAAAAAAAAAGTTGGAATTAAAAGCAAAGGAGATAGAAGGTTTGAAGGCTCTCTCCCCCAGAGCAGACAGCCCGCCTTCCCTTGGCCTCATTGCTAGAGGCTCTTCCCTGCTCTCCTAACTACTTCTTTAAGTTTATATTTCACGAAATAATTAATATTTGTCAAAGGGGAATTTTTGTGCAGAAATATTAAGAGGAAAGTCTTAATATAACCCCTTAGCAAGAAAAAATGAAGCAATTACTCTAAAAGATATTTTCCCAATTGGTTTAGAGTAAATTTCTGTGTTCTTCCAATAACCACTCTTCGAGCATGCCTTTTAAGTAGCTCACCCACCTCCTGCTACAATTGTTGTGACTGTACTTCAGAACTAGAGAGCAGAAGAGCTAACCCAAGTCATGCGCTCATAGAGACAGAGTATTTTCAATTGGAAATGCCACAGAAGACAAACATGTTCAAATGTTTATAAAACAACATCGCAGCCAGTCTTTTCCAGTGAAAACGATCTCATTGAGCAGTGTGCAAGCTAAAGGTCATAATCATAATGCTAGTAGTGTTTATCTTATAATCTATTGTCTAATGAATGTGATCTCCAAGAGAGCAGGATCTTTGGAGGTGCACTCAGCACCCCAGTCTGTGACTAGCATATAGTAAGTCACAGCAGCACATGGTGGGGAGTCAATAACCATTTGTTGAATAGAATGAACTTCATTGTGGCCCTTGTAATAATGTTAACTTAATAGACACCATGCTATAATTGACAGTGCCCAGAGATGGAAGTCAGGGACTTACCTACCACCAACAAACAACTTCGAATGAGCCATTCCTCTGCTCATCAGGAAATTGAGGACATTAGGGTAGATTATTTTTAGGTCCTTCCTACTTGTAAAATGCCAACTCTTTCCACTTTCACTTAGGATACTTTAACACACTTCACCCAGGACATGCAGACTTCCTTTGGTCGTTGCTTGAAACAGTGTTTCTGGTAGACATGGGGTGTGGACAATAAAAGTGGCCCCCGAGCTGGTCACTGAGACTCTGCCGTGGAGTCTACACATAGTAATTTCAGGATACAAAATGGTGCACCAGTCTAGAACATTTGGGAGGGGATGTCTAGTCCCCTCTTTTATTTATGAGAAATAAATTCTTTTTCTTTTAACACTTTATTTCCAGACCCTCAGTCAGTCTCAAAAGAACCACTTTCACCAATCAGTCCAATGAGGATCAATTCCTACAACCATCCTCTACCACCAGAGCTGCCAGGATGGGTAAAACTAGATCGCTGAAAGCTCAGACAAAAACGAGTCACCCAGTAGAAGACAGTGCATATGGAGGACAGAGTTCCCAGGGGTAGGATGTTCATATATTATGGCAAGTGGAACTCAGGTCCTGTTAGTGATGCCCAGAAACACTTGCTGACCAACCATGGGCTCTTATAGGACCAAAGGACTATAATTCTCCTATTGTAGAATACTTACTTTTTTCTGGATATTTATTTTATTTTAATGAGACATCCTTCTGACGTATTATCATCACTGAATTTTCACTTTAGTGAGTCAGTGTTCAGATCCTATTAGTCAAGCAGAGTTTTTCAAGTGGGAACTTGACTAAAGTGATGTGGTTTCACCTTCGAATGCCAGGCACCTCTGTTTCAGGATTGGACGTTCATTACTATCCCTTAAGTGAACCCTTGCCACTCTGAGATGGGAGGCCCTGGGGGAGAAAGTGTGGAATGTCAGTGAAACTGCCTTGTGATTTCTCCCTGCCCCAGGGCTGCTCTCACTCCCAGCCCTGCTTAGAGGGCCTTGGCATTTCTGTGAAGCAAACATTTCTTGGCCCTAGCTTGTAAGAAAAATGAGAGAACTAGATTCTAAAGTAAGTTAATATCAACCATAATCTAGGCCAAAAGAAAACCAGGAAACACCTGACACAAAGAAATTGCCTCAGAGAAATTATTTTCCATGTCATATTTGCATACATTTGTGACGGGCCCGCCATATCAATAGAAGAGGAAAACCATCATGACCTTGAGTCTTCTGGCATCCTGTTGCCTTTTGCAGCTAAGGCCAGACTATTTCACCTCTTGCTTCATTTCTGTTCCTTTTAGTGAACTCCAGGCTGGTAGATTTGAGGATGGAGATGATTACATTCAAAATTTTGTGTGCTATGAGTGAGCAGCCTGAATTGTGCAAGTATTTCAGTTTCTTGAGTCATACGTGTAACAAGTAGCTACATCTCATGAGACAGCATTTCCTGAGTCAGTGCACATGAGAAAGAAATTATAAAGTTAAGAACGGCAGGCTCTCAGGACCACCATGTGACTCCACAGCTTTATTCTAGCATGCACATCCCTCTCTACTTAATTCAATGACATTTGTTCCTATCAATTTAATGCAAACTTCAGACCTTCCAGAACATACCCCAAGACACACAATAAACAGCACCTGGTATTCAGCTTTCTGCCCCGTGATAGCCTCCCACCAGAAAATGACAACAACTATCAGTCTGTTAATTCATGAGCAATTTAATGCCTCTTAAGTGCTTAGTGCAAGTTGGGAAATGAGTTTCCCGTTGTTGAAATTTCAACACTTTAGGATACGTTTGCTCTTTGCATTAACAACAAAAGAAAAAAGATTTTCCTTAAAGCCGAGCAGATTAAGCGTATTGACAAGTGTCAGTGTGATGGGTTAGGTTCCTAAACCATCCGTGCTCTACCTCATGCTGCAATTTTTTTCAAGCATCCATTGTGAAATCAAGAAAGGTGAGACTGTGATTCATCATATTTCCTAATCATATGCCGTTGTTTTATGCTTCATAAAATGACTTAAATTATTATTTCATTAATTGCCTGAAGACATCATACTTGAAAGATATATGTTTACACCCTGGGTATCGATGTCTCACGGGGAAGCTTTACCCACTGAAACTGTACTTCAGTCCTTTCCCCAAAAGGTTCTCCCCCAATTCATTATGCACTTACTAAGTTCAAAGCACTATGCTATGAAAGCTGTGAGATAATACACATACAAATAGAAAGACAATTAAAAAAAAAAGATAATAATGTACAAAATAATCATAATATCTACTTCTTTTTCAAACTCAGCTCGTCAGCTATTTCTTCTAGAATCCCTTTTCAAATCTTCCTCCAAGTCTAACACTCCCTTACCCCAACCCAATGAAAATTGTACATGATGTAACACTTCTTTCTCTGTCTTGATTATTTATCTTAACTTCTAGATACACTCCTGAAAGATAAGGGTCATAAGTACTCCTTTCTTTCACTCCTAGGGTCTCACCCAGAGCTTGAGTAAGGGCTGTCCCACCCTCACCCATTGACCTGTCTCTCTCCTCAGCCATAGTGTGAGCTCCTTGATAGAAGGAACTTTCTTCTCTGTGGCTCTCAGAGCCCTGCTCTGAAACTTGATGTTTAACACGTTTACAGAGTTGGTAAACTGAGTATCTGTGGAACTCCAGAACTGGGTTCTTATTGAGGACAAGAGAAAACAGCATGGCCCCTGTCCCTAAATAGAACTCTGACAAATAGCTGAAAAAAATTAGAAAGCAAATAGAAGGTGGGAATAGGCTGGGTGTCCAAAGTGGCTCCTACGTGCTATTGCACTGCCTTGGCCATACGTGTCTTTTACCGTTGTAGCATCATAGTTGCTGACCTTTGGTTCACCCAGTTGGTCATCCTCTTAAAGTTGCCCTTTTATACCCCTTTCTCAGGCTTCCTTTTGGACAGGTTCCCTTCCTGCTGACTTCATTATCAGGCTTCACCTCTAACACACTGAATCACAGCGGAGTGAATAAAGAACTGTGCTAGAGGCAAGTGCCACCTGCAAGATAATCAAATCCTTCACATATTACTCAGATGAGCAACCGTGTGGTCTGTCTCCTTTTGTCATCTCATCCTGTAGGAACTCAATTCCAGAAGGAAAAAGAAAGAATTTTAAAAGCTCATCCAGCACTGATGAGTTTGGTTTCAGCCCTGTTCATTCTGAGGTGCCTAAGGGCATGCAAGGGAGAAAAGCGTTCAGGCTGAGTAACACCTGGGGCCTCAAAACTCCAGAGGTAGTTCAGCTCTCCATGGCTCTAAGAGAGAGAGGTCTGAATGGACCACCAGCACTCCATAGCTCTTGCTTAAAACTAGACCCCTTGGGAAGGCTTCGATGAACTTCCATGGTTAATGGAAGAATAGTCCATTCACACTTTCACACAAAATTCTGTAACTTTGACCTTTGGCACACCCTTCACAGGCCTCTCTCCCCTGTGAGTCATTCCCTCAGTCATTCCCTCTCCACACAATTATGATTTTCTTAATTCCCTCTATTTTAAAAATTTGTGAAATATGTCACATTCACAGAATAAGTAAATAAAAATACAGCTATAGTTGAAAATATTAATATAAAGCAAACATATGAATAACCACCACACAGATCAACAAATAATATGTTACTAGAACCTCCTTCCCACTGCCAGTCCCTCTTCCGCCCCCTCCAGTAACCACTTTTTGTCTATTTATTTATTTATTAATAAGCATTCTTTGGCCTTTCTTTGTCTCTTTACCCCTTATGTGCACATTTCTAAACAACACAGCTTATTTTGCCTGATTTTGTACTTCATATAAATGGAATCA
This sequence comes from Lyroderma lyra, assembly GCA_004026885.1. Classification (NCBI taxonomy): domain Eukaryota; kingdom Metazoa; phylum Chordata; class Mammalia; order Chiroptera; family Megadermatidae; genus Lyroderma; species Lyroderma lyra. Next base: position 129,102 of record PVJL010002803.1, read on the forward strand.
TTCTGCTTGGCTTTTTAGTGTCTTGATTTAGTGTCATTCCACAATATGTTTGTGTGATTCGTCAATGACACTCTATTGTTGGTTCATTTTCTTTGGCTTTAATGGTGAAGAGCAAAGACTCTAGAGCCATACTGCCCAGGTTTAAATCCCTGCTTCATCAATTTTCAGATATGTAGCCCTGTGCAAATAATTCATCTCTCTATGCCTTTATTTTAATTCACCTGAAATTGATTTGGGGGTATGGTGTGGGTTAGGGTCTGTCACAGGTGGACCTCCCTGGGAAACAGAGATGGTGATTTGTATGCATGTGGCTTATTGGCAAATGCTCTCAGGAACAATATCCAGAAGGCAGTGGGAGAAGCAGGATTGGACAGAGAGAGAACTTGAACTTGAACTTGAACTGTGGAGCAGATGCAGCAGAAGCCACAGCAGTTTCCATGAGGAGCTGTGGAGCTGGGATGGCTCTAGTGAATCTATAGCCTCATGGTGATAGATTGACACCACCACGTCAACTCTCAGGGAAGGGACACAGCCTTGAGCAAGGCAGCTCTGGTGGCCCCAGGGAAGTTCCTGAGGAGGGATTCCGCTGTGGGCTGTCATCTTTTAATACTCCTGGCAGCTGGGAAATTAGTGCTACCATCCTGAAGGAAAGATCTGGGCAGACACTACAGCATCCAATACAGGATCCAATTTAATTTTTTTATCGTACGAAACCTCAATTATTTCAGCACCTTCAAGACAAAGCTGGACCATGATTTGCCCTCAGATGCTTTCGTTAGCCTCAGATCCTCCTTTTTTTGTGATGTTTCAGAATCACAAGAGCTGTCTCATCAGCTGTGCAGGTTCAAGTCTTGACTCAAGTCCTATTGCAGTGTGATCTTAGACTAGCTGTTTAATCTCTATGTGTTTCAGTCTCTTCATAATTCATGTTTGCATTCCTATCTCCTAGAACATATTAACAGTTTCACCATATGGATCCAATACAAGTTCAAGATAGTACAGTTCATAATCGAGAATCCAAGTAGCACATTTGTGTCCCAAAAAAGAATGGTCAAAGACATTTATATACAAATTACATGCTTATGGCAATAAAGCTCCAACACTGGAGAGTTTAGTTTAAAACCATAAAACTGGCAATTCTCTTCTTAATTCAAAGCTGCACATTCCACCTATTTTTCCCCCAAGTAAAGGATGCCCCATGCACCACCATCACTGCCCTACAGAGAATCCCAGATTTCCCTGTATGCTAGGGCAAAGTGATAAACTAAAATATAAGGAGGAGAATAAGGAGGAAGAGGAGATGGATGAAAAGAAAATATAAAATACGGCAATATATTTATATACCCTTTTTAAGACGCTAAACAGGATATCACTTAATATTCCAGTCTTCTATCTTTGGACTAGTTTTCTAAATATCTGAGTTACCCCAAAGAAAAAGAATAAATAAGACCCAGAAGTGAGATCAACTATCTAGAGGGTGAACCACAAGAAAAAATGAACAAGTCAGTCAAAGGCCAACAATTGTACTTTTATCCTGGAAGCTCAGAAATAAGTTTTTGACATTTTAAAAATATCTACCTGATACTTGATTTCAAGTATTGTGCATTCAAAACTATTGAGATTCACTTTTAAAAACATGTCTGGATTTTTTTTTTCTTTTGAATTTTTGTTTAACAAACAGAGAGCTCTAACACTGAACTGTTTCAATAATGGGTATGTGTAAACTATCCTGGTCTGTGGCTGACACAGAATACACATTTGATGACTGACTTTGTAGGCTTTAATCACCAAATGGTAGAGTCATTTTAGATTTAACTCATTAAAAGAGCTTGTTAAGAAACAGGACCTTCATCTGCTGTCCATGTCTTTTGGTGATGTTGGATGTTTGGAGTGTCATGCTATCATTACCTTTCTTCTACTCTGTTGTATTTGTACTGAAGAAGATGCTTTTTATCATTTGTTATGAAATTATCATGTCAAATAAGGATGGACTCTATAGAAAACAAGTTAACTAGAGTAAAAAATGGAACAAATTTTCTTCTTATTTCTGGAAATTTTGGGGGGAAAGTGGATGTGAAATTATGCCAGTAAAGTTGGATTTCAGAGCCTTATTCCTTGCCTAAGCTGTGGAATTAGAACACAGAGGGGGAGCTGACAGGGCTGTCCTGCAATCAGGTCAGAGGGCTCAAATATGTGTAGAGTTGAAGAAACTGGGCCCAAAGAGCTGTTTGGGCCTATTCAAAAAAGAAAAAAAAAAAGACATTCCCTTTGTTAAAGGCTTATGCTGTGAGCCCCAAGAATTAGGTTTTTCTTTCCCGGAACTTCCTTTGTCTTCATTCACTCTAAGATCAGAATACAACTCAGTGAAGCAGAAATGTGTCTCCACCTTTGAGGCTTAATCTCCTGGGAACTATTATTTATGTGATCACATGACATCGCCCAGAACCTCAAGAATGTTAGTAGGTCAGTAAGGCATTAGGAAAGTAGGCCATACTGGCTGCAGTCATGCAAGAACAGGCCTGGAGAGTTTGTAATTGTTTTCTGCCAAGCACTAGTGAGAGAGTGCATTGTTAGCCCTGCCATGTGCAACTGGATGCCACAGTGAATTTTAGTGGCAAAGCTCTAACTAAATAAGACGCTGCTCTAATGAAGTGAATAACTGAGAGGACTAAGAATATCTGAAGATTTCAGAGTACGCTGTATTTATGGCTTACCCTCAGCGCAATATTAACTCAATAGCAGGCCGATCGGGGCCGAGGTCCAAATCAGCATGTGATGGCATTTCCAAGTGAGATGGGATATTCGATGAGATTTTTACTTTATGTTTTATGTTTCCTGTGCCCTTGTATACCTTTACCTCAGGGGTGCTCCAAATTTATTGGGTCTGATGCAAAGACCCAATAATGCAGAAGATTGAGTCTAAGGATCAACATTTTCTTCTTTTTCAAAAAGCCTAAAGTAATTGAGAAGGTGAGCCCAGCAATTCTGGTGGGAGAGGAGGAAAAGAAAAGTGTCTTTGAGGGGAAAAGACCTGAGAAGGGGAGAGAAGGCACGTGATCTGAGACTAAGAAAGACAGTAAGATCTGAGTTTCTACTAAGGATGAGAATCCTGAACTTCTCTCAGCTCCTCAGAGAGGGCACAGGGGAAAGTTAGACCCAAGATCTGGAGTTTCCAAATTGGCAAAGATTTCTGTGCTCCAAGCACAGACTCCTGATCCGTGCTCCACACACGGGTCCGAACTTCAGCGGACCATGTGGGCTTGGGAAATGGGTCTTTCAAGGACTGCAAGACCAAGTGACATTCTCCAAATGTTTTTGTTTGCATGTCCCCTAGGATCTTCAAAGTAGCTGGGAGGTGGGGTGGTGGAAAGCAAGGAGCCCCATTAATGACTGAAATTAAATCTCTCACAATACTGAGAGACTAAGGAGTAGGGTCAGATTTAATATTAAAAAACAAAGGAATGTGAATTTTCCCATATACGTAAGTTTATAGTATAAGATTCATATTTGCTACACAAGGCTTAGGGAAAATATAGAGACCTTGGGTTAAGAGTAATCATGTTTGAGAGATAGTAGATAAGAGATGAACTCTTATTAAGGGCAGTTTGGGAACCCAGAATTTAAGTAATGTTACTGATTTTGCCTTGAGTTCCAATCTTAAGCACAATGGGCATACAACAAAGCTAATGATCACTTCTTGTTTCATAAAGCTTTACCTCTTGAACTGTATATGTTTTATAACTTGAAAAATGCAAGATAGAAAAAATAGTCTACATGAGAATGTGTCAGGAGGGGTTGCACTCCATGATATGTGAAAGTAAAGGAGAACTCTATTCAATCCAACGATTTTCAAGCCTTAACAAATGACTTGTTTGTGTAAATTATGTAAAATAATGTGATTTAAACAAAAATATATCCTCAAATGATGTGGATACTCCTTGGTATATGTGAAAATAATATTTGACCTGTAGGATTCTGATTAGAGAATATAAAACTGTCCTTCCAAAGACAAAAAGCATCACATGGGGTGTGTTTAAGTGTCACAGATTAGTGGAAATGGGAAATTTGCCATTTTTTTAGTATTTTGAACATTGAACAAAACTTTTCTGGAATGGTACTTCAAATTTTGAATCCTAAAACAATCATGTATACAATAAAGGATCAAAGAATTCCCCCAAACTGATATAATAGTAATAAAAGACTAATTGTAAAGAAAAAATTATTGGACCATTGATGATAGGATGAAACACCCAGAATTTCATCTTCCAAAGCTCCATGTTGAGTGATTTGTTTAATAAAGTTCAAATCTTTTACAATCCGTTAGCTCCCCAGCTTTTCACTGTGCTTTACCACATCATCGTCGCACTTGCTCCTTAGACTGCAGCTTAGACTCCCTGGTCTATCATTTTAATCTCTTCCTTGCTTCTTTTCCTTTGATTAAATTTTCTGGCAAAGCCCTTACTTCAGGTAAATTCAACTTGTGTGGTTGAATATAGATGGAGAAAAACACAAAATCATGCTGACTAGTGTCTCTTCAAATGCATGACCACAAACCTCAAGGGGCCTTTAGGGAAGCTACATATCACTATTCTCTGCCTTCTCCTCTCTCCGCCATTGCTTCTACACCTTCTCATGCAGTCTAGTGACCTTGCCTCTTACTTCACTGAACACATGTAAGCAATCAGAAGAGAAATTCCCTAAGCTACCACCACCGTATGTACCAACATGCCTGTATCTTAACTCACATGCCAAACCTTCTGCTACAATGGGTCAACTGTCTGTGTCCCTACCAAGCCCAGCTGCCCTACCTAGTTCCAGATCCTCTCTACTTCCAGCTACTCCAGGTCATCACTGCTGCCCCCTTCTGTTTGACCACTTTTCCTCTCTCTAGAGATATGCTGTTCTATTCAGTAATCACTAGCACATATGCTTATTCAAATTTAAATTAAATTTTAGCCCCTCTCCATGGTCAAGCCGAGCCAGTGCCCAGGCCTGGAATTGGGCCACAGGGTCAGCCGTGCGCCTGTCGCCTCCCCCTGCCTTCTGACCATGGGCCCCAGCGAGCTTTGGGCCTTGAGGAACTGTGTCAGCAGGATCGAGCGTTCTGTACATGGAGAAAATGCACTTCCTGGGGGAGTGGGTGGAAAACATGGCGCGGGGACGAGTAAAATACGACCTGCTACTCACAAAATTAAATCAGGAGAAAATACCAAGGAAGAAAAAGCAAATAGTAAGCGGCGGTGGAAAACGTGAAGACAGACTCACCTGCAAGTGAGAAAAGTGATCTAGAAATGGACAATGAAGGCATGATTGAACCAGACACTTAGGACCGTCAAGAAATGGGCGATGAAAATGTAGAGATAATTGAGGAGACGATGGCTCCGGCAAATGATGAAAAGGTGGCGGCTAAAGATGCCCCAAATGATGGTGAACTACAGAAAGCCATTGATTGTTCACAGTTGCCATCAAGCTGAATGCTCGCTTGGTCCTTCTGTATGGCAAGAGAGCCAGTGTCTTCATCAAATTACAGAAGCCAAATGCTGTCATCGGAGACTGTGACAGGGCTATCAAAATAAATCCTGATTCAGCTCAGCCCTGCCAGGAAGAGGGAAATGAAAAGCAAGGTCAGTGTAGGCTGAATGAGATTCGTGCAAATCGTGTGCAGGCAGAGTTCATTGGAGCTATTGATCTTGGTTAACATGACTATTATGCAAATACTTCTGTTTGCTTTTATTGTAGTGAGCATTATTTTCCACTGTGGATATTGAGTGCAGTAATAACTGTGCTTTAAAAAATATTAACAACTTATACTCAATCAAAAAAATCAAAACATTCTCACTCTGTAAATACTTCCGCACTGCCCAACTTCCCCAGTTGTCATAAGTCTCTTTCCATCTGAGGTATTAAATTACAATGCAATATATAGATGAATAGTGTAGAATTGTACACTAGAAACTTGTCTAATTTTACTAACCAATGTCAGCCCAATAAATTTAATGACAAAAACTTAAAAAGAGAGAAAATAGAAGAGAGAAGAGGTAGAGATTTAGATAATCATCCATTGAACTTTCCATATAAAATATATCTTATATATATTTGTGACCAAAATCCACCTAAGAATGGGAGGATTTCTCATTCTTTTTCTTAATGTATATTTGTTCTCTATGAGTCACATACATTGAAAGTTATCCTTTATAAGATTCCATTCGAAGCCATGAGTCAAAGCTTCTTTCCTTTGTTCTCTGAGCAGAAAGGTTTCAGTTTACTTAAATGTGTCTTTTGCCTGTAGAAAAGGAATTAACCGATATGAATAGCAATTTTGCTATCTTATTAGCCAAGGCAAGTAAGAGAATAATGAACTCTACCTAAAATCATTGTCTGGGACTGGGACTAGCCAGAAAGAAATTGGTTACTGTGCCTACAATATCAAGTGATATCATTGTATGATTCCATAGGACTGCGGATCTAACATTGCAGCACTACCATCAAGTCGTTCTTAAGCTAGAAAAACTGTTGGACTTATATTTGATAACAAAATAAGTTCAGAAAAGAAAACAAAAACAAACAAACAGAAACACGACCTGAACAATAAGTACAGTGAGGAAGAAAAGCAGTCATCTTCTATTTGAAATAACGATTCATTCAAAACACCACTGTTAACTTTCCTCCAACCAGCCTCAGCCTTGGGCTAAATTATAACTCACTGGTCTAGTAAGAACCTACCTACCTGTTGCTTCCAGAATTCCAGATTTTCTGGCTATGTATTTTATTTCTATATATGCTGCTTGAGAAAAGGGAAGATAATTCTGGAATATGAAACAACAACAGAAAACCATGAAGGGCAAAATGGTGTAATGGAAAAGAATCCCAACCTAAAAATGGGGAACCTTGTTTCTAACCCTATATAACTTCTCTGGGCCTCATATTCCAGAATGTAAAATAAGCACAGGGATCTTTAAACTCACAGGGTTCCATTAAACTCTAAAACAGTAGCAGTGGTTCTCAACCTTCCTAATGCCGTGACTCTTTAATACAGCTCCTCATGTTGTGGTGACCCCCATAAAATTATTTTTGTTGCTACTTCATAACTGTAATGTTGCTACTGTTATGAATCGTCGTGTAAATATCTGATATGTGTTTTCCGATGGTCTTAGGCGACCCCTGTGAAAGGGTCGTTCGACCCCCAAAGGGGTCGCAACCCACAGGTTGAGAACCGCTGCAGTAGTCATTGCAGTAGAGCTTTTCTTAGGCAGTAAATGATTAAGATGATACCTGCACTGAGCTGTCAGGATAGGAATGATGACATTATGTGATTAAAAAGAATCTCATTTACCTAATCATCCCTAAAAATCCCTTGTTTACTGGGAGCACTTAATATGTTATTTGTGAAGGATAATCTCAACACAAAGAGCAGTAAATCTGTCACAAGTTTTCTAAATGAGATGATTCCAGTTCACCTCAACCAATATTTATTAAGATTCTAATTTGTAGAAAGTAGTAACTTGACCTTGAACAATACCAATGTTGCTCGGCACTGTGGATTTGTACCATGCAGATTTTTTTCATAAGTAAGGACAGGTTTCCCACATTCTTTTGCAACGCAGGTTGAGTTCTTTTGTGGGGAGGGCATTGTTGATAATGTAAACTTCCCGAATCTTGATCTTTGAGTCAAGACCTTTACATTCATCAAATCTTCACCACCCTTAAGTGCTTAGTGGTGAGGGAAGCCTTGGAGCAGCAGAGCTAGTTTACATAGAGACTCTGTACCAAGGTCCAATGGACAGAGAGAAAAAATAAAATATGAAAATAAGCATCTATGAGGAGGCTGCAGCCAGTGACTTAGAGGAGGTTTTGAAATGGTCAGAGCCCAGAGAACATGCTCAAGTCTGAAATGTGGGACAGCACAGAGAGCTCCTGGCAACTGGGTGAGTGGAAGACACAGCCGGTTTGCAATGTGCGTGATGCTTGCAAAGGAGCGTGCTTGGATTTTCACGCTCATGCATTCAAAAACTCTTCTTTTCTTTTTCCCTTTTGGATTCCACCCGAGTTTCGGCTTGGTACTTGCCTTGGTTAGCTCTCTCCTTATTCCTGGCTAGTCCCATGGTACTGCCACCAGACACTACCACTTAAAAAGGAATAAGAGCCTAACTTCGAGTATTACCAGATTATTGATACAAACAGAATAATACAGACAGAAGAGCTCAGCTCCTTGTATTACCAGGTCATTGATACGAACACTTACTGTTGTTCTGTTGGTTTGGAAGCTTCTTCATTTAGCCACATGGCTGGCTCACCCTTTCACTTCCTTCTAGTCTCAGGTCAATCATGCTATTTATTCATGAGGCCTCTCTTCCTCTTATTTGAAATGCCATTCCCCTATTGGGCTCTAGCCACTCATATACTGTCTTGTACACAGCCCTGCTAACCTCCCCAAATACATATTCATCTAAATATATTCATTTGTTTGTATGTGTTGCTTGTGTCAGTGACTAGAATGTAAGCTCTGCAAGAGTGGGGACTTCCATTTATCCATATCCCAGAACCTATTACAGTGCCTGCAATATAGTAGGTGCCTAAGAGACATTTGTTAAATTAATTAATTAAAGCACCCAATACATTTGAGAATCTTTTAGAACAAGGAAAGAAAAAAGAAAAAACTGGGCAGGCAGAGAAAGAAACTGTTAAGGCCCTATTGCACCCCCTGGTTTTTTCATGCTACTCTTCCTCTTCCAAAGGCTTGATAACGGAGTCCTCTCAGGAGACAGCTACAGATCATGAACAATGTGGGAGCTTGGTTGTTTCTTATTTTCTGGACATGACCATAAACCATAATTTTCCTAGAGGGAACATTTACAAGGCATGTTTTACATATTTAATAGTTCTGATAACAAAACAATGGCTAAAGTTTAAGTATAGGACTTTGACAGAAGGTCACTGAGATAGAGCATCCGGCAGAAGTAACGCCCTTGTTTAAGTAGTCAAAATAGTGTTATGTTACGGAATTACACGCTTGTGATTTTGTAATAAAAGATTTAGTATAGATTACCAGCTCATTAAAAAGGGCGTTACTTCTGCCGGGCCCTGTATAAGGTAACCTATATCCCCCAACCTATTATTTCTTAATTCAGCTTCTGTTTGGTTGTTCTGGTGGCTTAACTGGTCAGGGTCAGGAAATTAATTTCAATTTTTAGAATATTAATAAAATTTAGCAATTATTTAGACACTTTTCTCTCTCCCAGCCTTTGCTGGAGACCTGTCCCCACCCCAACACACACACTTGCAGTATAGTTTCCTAGCTTGACAGAGCCCAAAGGGAATAAAGAGAGAGGGGAAAAAGAAAATGTGCATTTTCTCCTTATTTCTTGGATTTGGATGACAAGTCACCAATATGTTGGGAGCATTTATAAGTTTTAGTTTTCTGAACGATCCTATATGGAGGACACCCTCAAAGGAGGTTTGCCTGATATTTTATTGAGTTTCTGCTTTGCATCAGAAAGTAGGTTCTAGTCACTTGACTTGAAGCCATTATTTCCAATTCTACCGCGGGTCTCTAGAGGGCCTCTTGGACTTGTCTGTTTGTTCCATGAACATCTTGAGGACTCCCTGGCCCTAGATTAAATAGTAGCAGGTCTGCACATACCTATTGTGCCCTATGTTAACACTGGCACCACACAAAACAATTTACCTTCTTTATCCAGGAATATACTCTTTCCTACAAGTTAAGACTGTGAGCCAATTAGACAGCTTATTTATTAAGTCTTATCAGCTTCTCATCAAGACTTGCTTCAGATTTTTTGTCGTGGTGTGACCACAACTCTGTGAAACCCACCTTAGAATCCCCAGCCCAAGCACTAAAATGCTACCATTCCCTTACCTTAATTTAGTGTTTTGAGATATCACTATCTAATGAACTGAGCATTGCCTGATCACCAGGTTTTTCTGGTAACTTCTTGAGGAATTGACAGTTGACAACCTAAATGCAATTGCTAGAATCTGACATCATTATTTTCTCCCCAAGCTTATTCTTTCTCCTTTGACGACATTAGAATCCACCTAGCGTGGTCAGTGAGTAACAGAATTGTCCTTGACTAGTCCCTTTTACCCTCGATAACTAATCAATCCTAAAGGCAATAATTTCATCCCTTAAATATTTCTCAACTTACCCCTTCCAATTTATTGCTGCTGTTTTTTCCACTCTTCTTACATCCTCACCGTGGGTATTCTAGGCAATTAATTTCACCTACCTGGCTGGAATGGTGCAGGTTGGCATCTGGATGCTGCTTAAATTCCACAGAAGCCGTCTAAATCCACATCTCCCAAGGTGAGAGTTTGGGGGACTTCCCAGACCTTCACTTTCTCCATGGACCAGGAAGCAGCATTTGTGGGGCTCTCTCTCCTACCTGAACAATATATCCCCTTTCTTATACCACAGTGCCACCACTTAGGCTCACCCCCATGGTTACTGCTGTAATACTACCATATGTTGAATTGGTTATCACATAAGGAATTTTTGGTTTGGACCATCCTGGAAGAAAGATGAGTTTGAAACTATGAAGATGATTTTGAATGGGAATGCTTTTGTTTTTTCAGAGTCCTATATTCCTTCAGAGAAAGCAGCAGGTTTTCACTCCATAAATTCCATAGTGGTCGCCATGGGAATTAAAAAGAAAGAAGTGGTATTTATCTATTTATAGTCCCATGTCCACCTCATCATGTCATTAACCACAATTTTTAACATTTTTACCGGAACTTGACATCTCTTTATTGTCTTTATTTTTTTCTAAAACCAGCACGGTGCCAAGTTTATGTCTCAAAACTGAAGTTTTTGGATCTTGGTTTGCAGAATTAGTGAAAGAACTGAGGAGAAACACGTACCTACGGAGACAGGCTTGCTAGATAGAGTTTTTAATGGAACAAAATTTGAGCTCCAGGTGAGAAATTCCCAGATCCTGGAACTCAGAATGACAGACTTAGAACATGAGCTGCCTGTAGGTTGTGAGATCCCCAAGGACTCCCCTCACCATATAAGGAACTTTTTGCTGCCTTTAATGCTTATATAGTTCAGCATTATTTTTAATTGTATCACTAAGTCAACAGCATATTTGGCCATGGCCTATCGTGAGGCAATGATTAATGTTTGTTTTTTTTTCTGTTTTTGTTTTTTTGGGGGATTCCCTCAAGTTAGCATGTGACCATTTAAGAGGAAATAAGATTAAGTTACATGACAGTGAGGAAATCAACCCCAAAATTCAAAGTTGAAGTGTCTGTTTTCAAAGAAAACAGTTTATATTTATTGAATGCTAACCCTGATTATACTTCATAAAATCTTATGTTAGACTTCATTTTTATATTAATTTTACTAATGAGGAAACAGAGCAGGCAAGGAGAGTTTAAATAATTTTCCCAGCATCCCACAGTGGTGGAAATTGGGTTGAACCCTGAGCTTACACACAACCATTTTTACCAAAGTTTCTCAAAATATTTACCACAAGGAAGTAGTCACGTAAGAGTCTCCATAAAAAAAACCATCACCTTAATTCATGGCAATTCACTATGAACATTGTCAAGTAAAAGCTGTGAAGACACCTGTTTGACTTAGTATTATACAAAATTTCACATACCTACTAGAGCACAGCACACTTTTCTGTATAACCACCCCTGACCTCCTCAGAAACACAGAGTTGCCCAAATAGAAATGGTAGACGACAGGATCCCAGCCTCCCTTTATATCTTTTCTGGCTCCAGACACAGCACATACATCACAAAGAGGCTTGCTCTATATTTTCTATTAATAATTGAGTCAGAAAATAGAAACTCTTTCATGTGACTCTCTACACCTATATGACAGATTTTTGTGTGTGTATGTGTGTGAGCAGATGTGTGTGTGTGTGTGTGTGTGTGTGTGTGTGTGTGTGGTCTTTCATTTTGCCTGGTTGAAGGACCCTTTAGGATAGGCCTATCAAAGTTTTAGTATCTAAAATCACTTAACCAAAGGTCTAGACATGGGTCATAATTGCTCTGTGGCTTCCTAAAATTGAAAATAAAAAATTACATTGAACCGAACCCAGTTGGCTACCCTCTGAGGTAAGCCAAAGTTCCTATAGGCATGAGAGCAGACCATAGATCAGTAGAACAGAACAGAGAGCCCAGAAATAAGCCCATGTACATATGTTGATTAATTGTTTGATATACAATTAGGAAAGGACAGTCTCCTTAATAAGTAGTGTTGGGAAAACTGGACAGCTACATAGAAAAGAATGAAACCAGACCACTGTCTTACACCACATACAAAAATCAAACTAAAATGGATCGAAAAATTTAACTTAAGACCTCAAATCATGAAACTTTGAGAAGAAAATATAGGTAGCAAGCTCCTTGACATTGGTATTGGCAAACATTTTTTGGGCTATGACAACAAAAGTAAAGGCAAAATTAAACTAGTGAGACTACATCAAACTAAAAAGTTTCTGCACAGTAAAGGGAGCCATATAGAAAATAAAAAGGCAACCTTCCAAATTGGAAAGAAATTTTTGCAAATCCTATATATAATAAGATGTTAATATCCAAAATATATTTTTAAAAATTATACAACTCAGCAGCAAAAAACAAAACAAAATAAAACAAACAGTCAAATAATCTGATTACAAAATGGGCAGATGATCTGAATAAATATTTTTTCAAAGAAGACATACAAATAGCCAAAAAGTTCATAAAAATGTGTTCAGCATTGCTAACTATCAGGGAAATGCACATCAAAACAGTGAAATATCCCCTCACATCTATTAGAATGTCTATTAACAAAAAGATGAGAAAAAACAAGTGTTAGTAAGGATGTGGAAAAAAGAGAAGTCTTATGTACACTATTGGTGGAAATGTAAATTTGTGCAGCCACATTGAAAAGTAGTATAGGGTTTTCTCAAAAAATTAAAAGTAGGAGTACCATATCATTCAGCAATTCCACTTCTGGATATTTGAAGAAAATAAAATCACTAACTTGAAACAATAGATGCTCCCCTAGGATTTGGAAGCAACCTAAGTGTCCATCAGTAGATGAATGGATAAAGAAGAGGTGGTACATACACGATTAAACAATGGAATATTATATAGTCATAAAAAGAAAATATCTTGACATTTGTGACAATGCAAATGAACCTTGAGGGCATTATGCTAAGTAAACTAAGTCAGACAAAAAGAAAGACAAATTCTGTTAGATCTAACTTATATGTGTGCAATTAAAAAAATCAAAGAAACGATAAAAACAAGTTCATGAATACAGAGAACAGGTGGGGGGGAGGCATGTGTGAAATGGGAGAGAAGGATTAAAAAGTACAATCTCTCAGCTGTAAAACATGTCATGGGAATGTAACATATAACACAAGAACTGTAATTAATAATACTTATTGTATATTTGAAAGTTGATAAGAGAGTAGACCTTAAAATTTTTCATCACAAGAAAAAATAATTCTAACAGATGTCACCCCAATAAGTCTAACAATAAAAATGAATTTAAAAAAAAAAAAAAAAAAATTAACAATTAGCTGTCTCTACACAAAATATGGACCACTTTTTGTTTCATGCATACCATTCAAAGAAATAAAATGATTAATTAAAAAAAAAAAAAAAGAAAAAATAATTCTGTAACTATGTATGGTGATAGACTTTAGATTTATTGCGGCGATTATTTCACAGTTTATATACAAATATATACAAGTATCGCATCATTATGTGATACACCTGAAACTAATGTTATATGTCAATTATATCTAAATGAAAAAAATAGGCCCTGCACCCATACATCCTTACTGATTGCTGAAATAGTTTGTATATTTCCATATTGCTTGGCAAAAAGACCACTGCCATGGTTCTCTGCATGCTTCCCAGAGACGCCAGCTGTCAGGGCACTGGGATACCCTGGATCCAGAACTAAAATGTGAATGTTGAGTTCCAGCCCTTGTTTTTGCACTTGGCCATGTACTAGTTAAATATTTTAAATATCAACTTGGATCATGATGTAAATTTATTTTTTAAATGTCTAGAAGCCCAGAAGATGATGTGATTGATTTTAATCCTTGAGATTTAAGAAGTCTATAGAAAGCAGTTGAAACATGAGTTGAGTCTGTGACCAAAAGAAACCTTTCTTCTATCTTGTCCTTTCTTCTTCGATGTTTCTAATTGCCTCTATGTTAGGAAATGAAGCCCTTACTTAATCTATATCTATATCTAGCTCTATATCTATTTATATATATACATACATACTTTATAAATAAAGGGCAAGGAATTTTTTTTTTAATTAATTTTTTCTTTCCAAAAATATATGCACCCTACAGGTTCCAGAGGGACAACAGTTTTCAGATACAAAGTCCTTGCAATCAGTGTTGTATAGTGTTCACAGTACATCCTGGTCCTTCTGAACTGTGGGGACCTGGACAATTTGCGTACTTGTCTTACCATTTCCTCCCAAACTGTTGTTATGAGTATTAAGTGAGATAATGCATGTAAGGTGCCTAAATCAGTGCCTGCATATAGTAGATGCTCATTATAATTGGCTATTATTAAGAAAGCCTGAGTAGTTCTGCATAGGCTTGGCCTTAGGCAATTACTTCCTCTTTCTAAGAATCTGCTCTCATGTGTTAATGGTTTAATCAACAGCTTCTTGTTCTACTAGAGAAAGCCACTTAAGAAGGTTGCCTCATTAGATGAAAACAGCATAAGATGGTGGCAGCTAGTCTCAACCTGACTCAGATGTTCAAACAAAAACAGGATGGGTATACAATTCCAGGACCTTCTGGTCTCACGAATATGAAAATCACTTAACAAAATGCAAATTAGAATTCCCTGAATAAAGTGGTACTTGGTACTAACAGGAAGAGCTCTCTTTTCATTATTATCTTACTTAACCAATGCAGGGTCAAGGTGAGAAGTATCTTCAAATGATAGTAAAAAGTAGTAATAGCTGAATGTAGTGAGCTTTTACTATACGGTATCTGGGCTAAGCACTTTATATACGTTCTCAAATTTGATGGGCACTGTAACCTAATAGTCTAGGTACTTACTGGTTTTATGCTAAACTTTCCATAAGAAAATAGATTCTTAAAGAAGTCAAGCAAACAGCCTGAGGTCACACATCAGGTAAGTGTGTCAGTGCTTTGATGCGATCTCAGGAAGTCCAGTTCCAGAGCCAGTACCTTTAATAACTGCTGCATTGCCTGCCTGGGCCAAACGCACTGCCTTATTGAAATAATTCATTCTGAGTGGCCTATAAGAAACTGCGCACAAGATAGATGCAACATTTAAATGTCCAGAGAAACAATCAAAATGATATCTTTTAGACCAGGACACACTGCCATATTTCACCAATACTTTGCCCACATTTGCATGGTTTCCAATCATCAGAAATTCTTATATTACTTGAGTAATGCCAACTGATACTTCATTGATTAAAAAAGAACCTGACCACATATGACATGAAATCTTCCTAATCTCTAAGTGAAGATTTTTTTCTCAATACCACAACCTCTGTGTTCAGTTAAGCCAATCCACCTTAAGACGAAAGGCAGTGACAAGTTCTGGGTATCCTAAAGTCATACGAGTGCTAGTTGGAGAGATTATACGATAAAGTAGTCAAATTATGACACTAAGAACAATGAAATCAACCCTAGAATTTAACTCTCCTGAAACTAGGAGTCTTGTGACTGAATTGGTGAATTATCTGTTTCAGCGTTGTGAAAAGCTTGCCTCTCAATAGATTATTTGTTTGTTTGTTTACATTTTTAAAAGTTATTTTTTATTTGATATATGAGGGCTGTCTGGAAAGTATCCAGCCATGCAGTATGAAAAATAGAAGCACTTATGGCTGGAATTTTTTCAGACAGCCCTTTTATATGTTGCACTTCTGCACTGGTACGTGAAGAAATTAATAGAAAAAGTCCCAACCCTTAAAAATCTTAAATTTTAACTTGAAAACAAAGAAATTGTAAAAAAGTTACTTAAGAAAAAAAATTTTTTTGGTGCTTCCGTGACTGGGAGTCGAACCCAGGCCGCAGCGGCATTAACGGCGCCGAAGCCTAGCCACTGCGCCACCAGAGAACCCCCTTAAGAAAATTTAAACAAAAATATGGATGCAAAATGGTGATCAAAACCAAGTCGCTATACAGATTATTTTGACCCTTGTCTTGTGTAGTCAAGCTATTTTCTAAGTTGATGCCACTGGTGTATAGGCCCCAGGTAGAATTGCTAACGTGACTTATGTCTGAATTGGGATGGACGCAAATAATGATGATCTCACTTACATAGTGCTTTCCTCGTGGGAGACAGAGTTCTCATTTAATCTTTATTACAGTCCTATGACGAAGCAAAGTGAGACAATGAGGCCAAGAAAGGTGCAGCAATTCACCTGAAGACACATAAAGGTGACAGAGCTGGGATTTGAACCTGGAATCTGAGATCTTTACCACCATACTCTGACTCACCATTATTCCCCCAAATGCCTGCTTCAAGCCCAAGGCAACTCCTTGTCATAAGGAACCCTAAACGAGGAAGTTCGTGCTCTAGTCTTTCATTCACGGAACACTGCAAGGACTACCCAGGCTGCAGGTGACTGGAAATGTGCAGACTAATTGGGAATGTGCGAACTAACTGGCCTAGCAGGGCCTGCCACAATGCCAGCCCTCATTGAACTACCTCCTACCAAGAGGGTGCTATGGCAGGATGACCACCTAGAGGTGCTGGTGGATGCACATGCCCCTGTGCCTGCAGTGTTCATGTTGCAAGTAAGTAAGTAAGTCCCCCTAATGATTGTTCTTACAGAATATAAAGTGCTGTATTAGGTGACTTACAGGGACTGAAGATAGAGAAGTCACAGGTCTCAACCTTCCAGAAAATTATAAAGTTCCTTATTGGCAACTATTCTCGACTCTCATTTCTCTCAGACTTTCTTCAAATACCTTAAGTATTTCATTTTCAAGAAATTTCTAGTATGACACATTGGTTCTGTCTTTATCAAATTGAGAAAGGAGTTGACTGCTAAAGTTAATCAGTCAACTCAGGAAAACCAACCAAACAAGTTAGAGTGAAGCCTACACCGTCATGCCTTACTCGGATTCAGACAGGCGTTAGTGGGGCTTAGGGTGTGATGAGCTGGCTCCCACACTGCTGATGGTCCTCATTTACGGACTCCGGAAATGAGGTGCCCCGACAAGCTTGGGACGGATGGAGAAATCTGCGCTACGAAAACAACCTAATCCCACATGTGCCGAGTAATGTGAATTCATGAGTTACCCTGTCAATACCGCTTGATGCATTCCCAAGAGCAGGTAGGTCATCGCCAAACTGCCTGAAATATGGTTATAAAAATAAAAATAAAAAAATAGAAGTATGTATTAATGTCAAGACAAGAAATTTGTCTTATAACTTTGCCAAGTAACTGCATGAAATCTTGTGTTTTGGTGTTATTACTTCCAACACAACATTTATTGAACATCCACTATGACCCAGGAAATACGTCAGCTTTTTGGAACATAAAGATAAATAAGACATAGTCACCTCCAGTGAAAACCTTAAAATACAGTATTCGTGGAAGCAACAAATATTTATGATATGTTGATACAAAGGGAATAAAATTTGTCCTCTTTCCTTTTTGAGAGAGACTGAATCTGATGTTATCTTAGAGTACTTGAATATAAATAGTTCTACCTTCTTTAGTCTTAGATTTTGAACAAAACAACAATGACCATACTGTTCCCAAATGCTAGATGAAAACGTTTTTAAAGTTTCTGATGGTGACAAAATAAGAATCACTTTTATTACTAGAAATAAAATTTCCATGATGCAAATTAAGAACATTCTCACGTAAAGAAATAAATCACTTTTGCGGTAACAAGACTGCTGATGCTTGGGCCAATGTCTAATTGCCTAATTCAGAGATAATTTTAACAGGGAAGAAAAACATTTATCAGTGGTGTGACAGAGACTAACAGTTGTCAATCCAATAGCCTATCCCCTTTTAACCAGGCTAAGAAATTTCTAATTTGACTATGTCTTTTCCACAACATGACAATGTGAATTCTGTCCTCTCAGGAATGAATTCTGAGTAACCTAAATTCATGATAATCTCATTCTTCTCTTCTAGTAATTGGTTTAAGGGTTGATCTGTTATCTATTTCTCATAGCAATTCTATACAAGGAAGAATCTATTAATTTCATTTTGCAATAAAGATGTTGAAGCACAAAGAGGTTTTATGCCTTGCATAAAATCATACTGCTTGTAACTGGTCAACCTAAGAATTAAATGTCTCTACCCAAGTCCAGAGCTCACGTTTTTAGCCAAATACTGCCACTTACAGGGAAAATGGGATATCACTTTCTATAAGGATAAAATTTAAAAGGGAAAGTTCTGGACAGGCCTGTCTAGCATCAATTCTTTCTATTGTCTGTACCCAACAGATCTCTGATTTCCTTTCAGAGAATACCTGTAGTACCCATGTTGTAATCATGCAGTAATCATGATATTTAGGTGGACTTACCCACTTCCAGTCCCAGGTGATGATCGGTTAGCATATTCTCACAGCCCTTGCAACAATGGTCAACGCACCTTGGTTCAATCTGCATAAAGAACAGGAAATAGTCATTTGATATTGTGAGTAGTGCCATTTTTACCCTGGAAATAGACAAGAAAGCACGTAACCCCAGGTGTACTGACAGCCATCTTTGTGAGGTCAGGGTCACATTCTGGCTGAGGAGAAAGTCCCAATGAAGAAATAGAGCCAAGACCTTAACCAAAACATGCCGGATGATAGGTCCTCCTTTGGTTTTCAGTTATTATATGTGAACCAATAACTCTACATTATTAAGTTTCATTGACTCAGGTTTTCTGCAACTGAAGGTTCTTAACTGATATATAAATACCAATACTATAAACTCTGGTGCCTAAAATAACTTTAGATGAGGGATTTACTTTCTACACAAAGTAATAAAGGCTCCATCGTGGACACCTTCCTGAAGATAAAAGACACAGAATTGTCTCCACACCAAAGCAGTGATCAGATCATTGTTTGGTAGCTTATCTGGAGTTTATAATTTAAAATTCATTATGATAGATTCAAAAGAATAAAGCATTCACTCTGAATCAATCATATTACGATTCACCAACTTGTGTAACTGTGTGAAATATGATTTATGTCAAACTTACAGGAAACAAGCTTCATTTTTCTGAGAATTTAGAGACAATGCTATCAGTCATAGGTAACTTTTAGTCTCAGAACAGGAAATGATGTTGAGAAATAAAACATGACCAAACTGATTGTTCTCGTGGAATTCAAACCCATTTCCCCCATGGAGTTTTCCTCAGGAATTCAGAGAATTACATATATGAAGCATGATTCAGTCTCACTGCTGACCTCACTTACTGTCAGTTGCAAAACTTGGCTCCCTACATTAGATCTACACCCTGAAACAACTTTGCCGTCATAAGAGGCCACTCTCCAACCTGTTTCCCGTTTACCCCCTGCATGTTTCCTGGTGGTGTCCCGTCGGCCTACCTATTTACCCGCAGGTGGTTGGGTCGGCTTGAATGAAGTCTGAAGGAGACCTCAAAGTAGTCCACCAGCCTAATGCAAACTGGATTATCATCTCTCCATAAGCAGTCCTATGATAAAATTTTTTAAAAAAGAGAAATACATAACTATATATACATGTATATGCATATATTATATTTTGCTGTGTATAATGCACACCCACTTTCAAGGAAAATATCTTTCCTTTTAATTTTTTTAGTTCAAATTTGTATTTGTTTATATTTAGGTAATTACTTTTTGTATTATAAAGGAATTTTAGCATTTATTTTTTAATATATTAGGTACAAGAAATTTTATGTAACAATTACAAAACACAAAAACAGATACAAGTAACAAGAAATTTTATGTATAAAATATTATTTGTATTAAAAAGTGATTATTGCATTCCAGGGTATTATTTTGCATACAGATATTGTTATTGGTTTCTAGAGTTACACTTTCAACTCATAAGCATAAATAAAAGAATTAAAAACATTTATATAGATACAAAATTAGTATTACTCATGTATAAAGCACATCTTTGTTTTTCTCTCACAAATTTGGGCATAAAAGTGTACATTATACACAGTAAAATATGGTATATACACACACATATATAAATATGCGTTAAAATATTTGCAGAGGAGAAAGTTTGCCAAGCATTTAATAAAATTTTTGTTGACCTAACTACTTGTCTGAAGAGAAGGGTACTTAAAATTGAGGAAATCAAGAGAGAAAATACTGTGTAAGTCACAGAAGTTAACTGAAAGGCTAGATTCAGTTAAATCAACCTTGCCTCCAATGTTCTAGGCACATTAAATTGAAATTACTAATAAATAGGTGAGGAAGTCGTTGTCCCCTCACCCGGGGCGCCGTGGTAGCTAACATGTTGGTGATGCTGTTCATTGGGTAAGGGAGAAAGCAGCCCGTGGGGAGGGTGTCTCACTGAAACAGCATTGGGAAGAACTTATTTTAGAATTTGGGCTCGTATTAGGTGATTGTGGAGAGGGATCAAGAGTCAGGGCTATGCTTTAGGTTGGATGTTGTCAGAAAGTGAGATGAATGGTTGGGTGCCGCAATGAATCCCATCTAGGTGGAGCAAAGACTAGATAGAGCCACGCTGAAACTGTAATTGATAAAGAAGTAGCAGGTGCTCTGAGTAACCGGGACAGGGAGATGTTTGATCACCTCTGTGACTTAAACCATGGTCCTGACTTTGTGTTCACATGTGGTTATGGAGTGGTCATGTTTGTGTCTTGGTTCATCATGGTCACCAGGTAGCTTGTCTAATTATCAGCGTTCTGTGAAATTTTTTATTTAAAAAAACAAAACAAAACAAAACACTAAGATCTTGCTGGGAACACGAGGCCAACTCCTTAATGTGAGGGGCAGCTTTTCTCTTTCTGAAAACCATAAAAGTTTTTCAATATCTAATCACAAAAAGCAAATCTTTCCAATAAACAAAGAAAAAGGTCCATAAGGCTGAAAAGGAGATTTGGCAATTTATAATGTGAGTAGGAAATTGCTTTATCAAGTTACCAACTTTCATTAGAGCAAGTTGATAAAATTTCTTATTTTTGTCATTCAAAATTGAATACATGTTTTAGTCTTTGTCCAATTATTTTTGGACAAAGTTTTAAAATTAGTTGAACAAATTTTCTTTATATCAAGAAAAGTTGAGCTTAATTTTAAGGGTCCACAAATATCTGAGTTGGAGATGTCCATGAAGCATGGGCGACATGGAAACATACATTTTGATGTGTGCCACAGCAAACCTGCATGACCCTTTTGAAAAGCAATTAGACCGTAGAGGTCAAGAGGTCTAAAAACAGACATGTGGTTTGACTTAGTAACTGAATAACAGGACTTTATTCTACATAAGTATTTTTTTAAAAGAAAATTTTCATCCTTAAAATGTTATCATCAAATTATAGTAATTAAAATTTAACAGCATCCTAATTTCAAACTATAGCAGAAACTTTAACTAAATCTGCATCTAAATCTCCTAGCTCTTTTACTAAGTCATAACTTAAATGGTCATTTGGGGCATTGCAGTGGTCCATCAGAGTTGTCCTGCTTTTGGTCCAATGGGCCTTTATATTCCACTTTATCAGTCACTGGATGTGGGCAGGACCCAGAAAGGTATGACTTGGGTGACGTAACTGTGCTGCTGAGATAGTTGTTGAAGACCATTTGCCCACAATACTCCAGTAGCTGGGTAATAAAAAATATGGGGGACAGCTCATATCTACTGCAGTCTATCCCCAGCACTACTGAGATCCACTTTCTCACAAACATACAGGGAGCAGCTCTTCTGGGATCATAGGAGCCTCTCTTCCTGGGAAAAACTTGGGAGAGGAAATCAACTGGGAAGAACTACAGTCCCTGTCACTGTAAATGGTCTTGGAATTGTAACTGGTACTGTCTCCCTCCTCCATTATCTGTTATGGATTTTCTTCCTCTTCAGTTGGTACCTCCGCTGTCTTGGTGACATTATCCAGAAACTTGTCCTCAAAGACCCTAAAAAGTCCTGCTCACCACAACCTCCTCAAGCCAGGATTGCTACACTTGTCTATTTATCATCAACATTGGACAAAAGAGTGCCAAGGGACACCTAAGTGGATCACCTGAGTTTGATTCACTGATATGAGATCCCACATAATATCATGTCCAATCAGAGAACAAATTTTCCACAAATGAGATGAAGGAGTCAGCTCATGACCATGAGTTCAGTTCCACTGGTACTTAACACAGTGGCTGGCACCAAAAAAGCTCTCATCGTCCTTGACAAATGTATGAGGAAAGAAGAGGTGCCTACTATGCAGATGTAATGGCTTAGTGTGTGTGTGTGTGTGTGTGTGTGTGTTTCATTTGAGCAAATGAACTCATAGTATGTTCTCAATAAATATTAATTGAATGAATTATGCATGTACATTTTGCAAAATAAGAAATTTTTTTTATCATTACTGTTTTCCTTGCTGTCTCCAAACACCGTAGGAGCAGCTGCTCTCGAACCACCGAGAGAAAATGACTCTATGTAGGAGGATACAGACTTTTTGATTTCTATTCTGTTCAATTACATATTTTATTTTCATATTTATATAATGTGAATCTTTTGTAGGGTTTCTAACACTCTTGTAATTGCCACTCCAGTCTCCTATCTCCAGCATGGAGAATCAAGCTGATTACTATTCTTCAATGAATTAGACACAGTTCTATTCCATGTATGCTATTATCTGAATGAATTTGGGCAACTCAATTATTTACCACAAATCAAAAAAATATGGTGAAAACAACGAGTAATGTGAAGAGCATGATTGGTTACTGTATGACTAGCTTAGGTGGTAGATCAGGTCTCTAAATCCATGACCTCTGTTGTATAATAAAACAGTCAGCTGAACCTCAGTTTCTTTCCATTCAACTAGGCTGTTAATGTTGACTTCTCATTTAAAGTGCAGCTGTAACCTGCACCAAAAAGCATTTCAATTCTGCCACGAGAGGGTGCCACAACCTAAGACCTGAGATGGGGTTGACGCTAACCCCACCACATCGCAGGGGCAGTGACATACTGCATTGTAGTCCATTGCCGTGTTTTCTTGCCGTATTGTGCTGTAAAGTATTGAATTGAATTACATTTGATTAAATTGTATTGTATGATATGAAATTATATGGTTTCTAACTGGATTGCCTTAAAGAAAATGCCCTCTATTTGCTATTATATTTTTAATTGATTCCTACAATTGATGTCCAAAATGATCATTTTCCTAAATAACAGTAGTTGAAATTGAACCAAAACAAAGCATAATTTATCTCAAAGTCTGCTTTTTCAGACTCACCTCAAAAGAGATGGCATGTTATAGCTGAAAGTGTGTATGTGATCCAATCTATCTTGAGAACCATGACCTCTTCAGAGCCTACAACACGGCTTACACACAGTAAGCACGTAAGAACATATTTCAGTGAATGAGACACTGTTCTTTTCCATGTATGCTGTATCTGGGTGAACCTGGACAACTTATTTAGTCCAATATTTCTCAAAGTGTGTCCACCATAGTCAAATCATCTGCATCTTTAATTAAAATGTTATTTCTTATACTACTTTGGACCTTATACATCCATCCTCTTGTGAGGTAATGGTGGTGGTGGGCAATTTGCACTTTTAATGCACATCCCTTGTGCATACTGAAGGTTCAGATTAAGCACTGACTTAATCTACTCCCTGTCTGTTTTCTCCCTTTCTTCATCCGAAGAATTAATTAGTGAGTAAACTAAATCAGTCCTTTGGTACAAGTGCCTCTATCACTATTTGCAGGGGATAGAAAACGTCAGTCTTCACAGTCACAGAAGCAATCTCAGCCAGGAAAGAGTGCTACTCGAGCCCCACCCCTCACTTCTAGTCCCTTTCTTGCTCAGCCACCAACAGATATCCTGGATGTGACAGAGAAAGAACCTCAACCCAGGTACAAGGCCCAGCGGCAAAGAGAAGCAGCAAACAGTGGTCAGTGTTCTATTCCAAAGTCTGACGCCTGAGCCATCACCAAAGCGTCATCTGGGACCTTGTTAGAAGTGTATGCTCTCCACGGGCTTACTGACTCAGGAACTCTGGGCCAGGGGCCCAATAGTCTGTGTTCTAAAAAGTCGGGCGACTCTGGTGCATGCTGGAATCTGAGAACACAGGCTCTGTCTGTATGCGGTGCCCTAGCACAAGCTGAACCCAGAGAACTTGAGTCACTGCCCTGGTTCCCTAAGGCCCTGTGGCTTCTGGGTGTGTAGTGGGCTGCAAGGCTGAGCCTCTTCTTCATGCATCCAACAGGTTCTTTAGCAAGATGACCCTCTGGGGAAGTCTCACAAGCCCTTGAATAATCACTGAAAACACTTCTACAAACACAAAGTGGCTCACATGGCACTTTCAAGCAGCAGAAGAAAAGATATTATCACCATTTTGTTAGTGGTTTCCATGCAACTAAACAATGTGAAAAAGGTTCAGCTTTGCTAAGATTCCAGGGAAATAGTTCTTTTAAAAATATCTATCAGAGCATATTGTCTATTAGGCTAAAAACTTTCCCCCACAATATATCAGCCTTAGATACTCACATGCGTGAATGGAAATAGTACTCAGCTCTATGTCTTAGGCTTCAAGAAGGATTTCACCGTATGTTTGGCAAAATAGTCCATCATCAGCAAAACCACTCAACCACTCTCTTCTGTAACAGAAGGCCCAAAACTATGAAAGGACTCATTACAATAAAATTAAGACCATGTCTTTGAACTAATAATGTAGCCCAAACTAAATATAATTATTGGCATATTCATTCATTTGTTAATTTAATCAACCAACAAATAATTTTTGATGTCTACCACATTCCAGGCAAAACTGGAACCAGTAGGATTACAGCTGTAAGCAAAAGAGATGAAAATTCCTCTCCTTGTGGAATTTATAATCAAGTAAAAGCAAATGACAACACACAAATAGAAAAACAAAAAGTATGCAACACACAGACGATGCACTGTAGAATGATACACCTGGAACCTATGTAATTTTTGCTAACTCATGTCAGCCCAATAAGTTTAATAACAAAAAAAAAACAAACATAAAAACAAAAACAAAAAAACACAAAAGAAAGTAGGGAAGGGAAGTAGGTGATGCTGGATGGGGTTTGCAATTTTAGATTGGTTGGTCAGAGAAGGAATCTACAAAGATGGATATTCAGCATAAATTTGAGATAAGCCATATGTATGTCTCAACTGAAGGAAATGTATGTCAGGTAGGGGGACAGCTACTGCAAATGCTCTAAGTCATCCGCAGGAGGCCAGTGTGGCTAGAAGACACAGAGCAGTGTGGAAAGGATGGGAAAATGTGGTTAGTTGTATAATGAGCTAGATTGGATAGAGTCTTCAAGGTCAGTGTCAGGATTTCAGCTTGTACTGAATAAAATAAGGAGCCACTTGAGCTTTCTAAAGCATCGTGTATGACAAGATCTAAAAGGCCATCTAAAAAACAGGTTCTACAAAAACCACTTTGAGAATAGTTTGTATAGGAGGAGCAGGATGGAAGCAAGAGACCAATAATTAAGTTTTTCAAAATCCACAAGTGAGATGATGATGCTTTCAACCAGATGGTAAACTAGAGGTGCTAATAATTGGAGCATCCTGGGCAACAAATGGGGGTTGCCCATGGATTGGATGCAGTGAGAAAGAGAGAGGAGAGTTGAGTCTATGCGTTCTGTGGCCTGAAGAACTGGGACAATAGATGCACCATTTACTAAGATGGAAAAATTGCAGTCTGGGGTGCATGCTGATCAGGACTTTGCGTTCAGACATTAGCTTGTAAATGCCTGTTGGAAACCTCAGGATAAATGCTGAGCTTTGACCATCAACTTCTACACAAAGCAACCCAGCAGCAGTGGAAATGTGCAGCCTCCAACAGCTGCCAGTGGGGGTCAGGGAGAAGAATATGGGAAGACGGGGTTGAAATCCTTAGAGCAATCTAGAAACCCTTACAGAAATTTTGCTGGGACTGACTCTAGTGCTATGTAGTTAGAGAACACATGCTAGTAACACATGAGCTTATCATTTATGCCATGATGAGCCACATTTCACCCCGCGATAGTGTTCACATCTCCTTTTCCAGTGATTTCTGGGCTAAGGCAGTGTTAGAGCAAAGAAAGTTGGGAACACAGCAAAGAGAATGTGTTGAAGGCTGCAAACAAAGGAGCAAAATAGCGATGTATAGAAGGGAGAAACGTAATACGAGTCCTGGAACTGCAGCTTCAGCAACACAGAGCATGGGTCCTGCAGCCTCAAGTTCCCTAACTTTATGAAAGAACAGCAGAGAAACCAGATTCAAGGTGAGAGACTGACAGGTATAAGGGAAACCTGTGGCTATAACATCGTAATGGAAACATGGGTCTTTAAAATTCACATTCCAACCTATACCCAATAGGAGCCCAAGCTCAAAAAAGCCAACCCACTGCTTGTAATGACAGCTGACTGGAGCATGGAGGAGAGGGGCCGTTGTGTTAGTTAATCCCTCCTTGTGCACTCAAAGCCTGGAAACACATCTTGAGCAGAGCTCTCGGCCCTCTGTAAGCAAAGGCGTTCACAAGGCCTTCATCTGGCTGCAAGAAGCTAAACTATGTGTAAAATGGTGCAATGGGTTCTCAATTCTCATGGCTACTTTATGTCTCTTTCCTTTTCCCCCAGGCTTTAATGTTCCTGGTGTGTGTGTTCCAGGGGATAGAAGAAGAAGAGCTGCCCGCTAAATAACCCCCCGCTCTTTTCTACACTTGATCTTAGCCAAAGGCTGAGAAGCAATCCCCCACTCTTTTCTACCTCATGCATGGACAATTATGAACGAACACTAGGCCACAGAAAAAAGCCGTAGAGATTAAAACATGCTTCCTTTTGTCTAATACCCTGAATAGCTACAGTAATTGAAAATTCAAAGCCCTTTGAATTGTATACAATAACAAGATTAGAAACACATTGATATCAATATCATAAAAGCCCTGTGTACGAGTATGTGTTTGTTTATAAATATGAACATGGGTGCGCACGTGTGTATCTTGGAAAGGGGGCGGGCTCAAATTGGCGACTGAATAAAAGTTAACACATGCTTGCTCTGTGCCTGGAACTGGTCTAAAGGTTTTGCACATTCACTGCGTTTATTCATTTGATCCTCACCATAACCCTATTAGGTAAATATTATTTTCATCATTATTTCTGTTCCATAGATGGGAAAACTAAGACACAAAGAAATAAGAGTTGGGGAAAGGATTTAGAGTGAGGCTATTGTTGCTACAGTACCTGGGCTACAGGGCCTCTCTTCCTGGGGGCCCTTTAAAGGGTGCTGGGTGGGCGAGACTACTACCTACATCTGCAATGCAATTCAATTCAATGACTGTAGAAAAGACGTTTTGCTACAGTAGCTTCCTTGTTCAGACCTTCGCTTGCAGGAACATGTGGGGAGTTTGGAACCTTTGCCTGGAGTACAGAAAATGACAGATTCGGGGAATGGAATGTCACATTTTATGACATGTCTGAGGAAAACAAGATTTAGAACACCGAGTTTTTCTACTCATTCACTTCTTCCCTTCAACCATGCTTTTTTGACATTCCTTTTCTCACTGACAAGGATCTACAACTCTACGAAGTTCAAGACCAAAAGAAAACCCCCACTGTCTCCCTAAAAGCACAAGTCTGCTGGATATTTGTCTGCCAGTGGTTGTCATAAAGGATGGTACGATTAAAATGATAAAGAGAATATGGTTGATTTGATATTATGTAATTGAAGAAATGTCTTCATCTCTACAGCAATTACGCAATGATGACTACAGCCATCATTTAATGATTAGCCATTATTTGGGCAGGAGCATAGGCTGTCGCTAATCCATAAGATAACTACAAGATATTACCTCCAGTTTGCACACAAGGAAACAGGCTTCTGTATTCTCTTCCAGTTGCCTTCACTCTAATTATACTGGATGTTTTCCTCAGTCTTTAAATTTTTCCCTCTCCCTTCTGCCATCTTTTTTGTACATGCTCTTCCTTCTGCCTATAATGCTCTTCTGTCAATTTTCTTAAATTACAATACAGTGGAGAACTGATGTAAGCATGTAATTACACATTCTATAGAGTTATTTTCTAATAATGTCTGTCTCCCACTTGGTACTCTGAGGTCCACAAGAGGGATTATCAGTGCATTTGCTCACTATCACATCATCATCAGAAATTAGTTCAGGACCCAGGAAGGGTAAGCACTCAATCATGTAAGTTGCATTAATTAATCTGCCCAAACTGGCAGAGCTACAAATCAAAACAAGTTCTGCCTGGCTCCAAAACCTAAACTATCGCTGTTGAACTGTGCGACCTCCAACATATTTAACAATATTTTAGGAAAAGAAATCAACCTTAAATTAATAATCTATAAAGAACGCCAAGGAAATGGAGCCTGGCAGACAACACAACCACAGCTGCAAAACAAGTCTTGGACTGCATGGCATTGCAGGATCTTTCAGATGTGGAATTCATGGAGATACCCTGTCCTATTTACCAGTCTTCTCTCACAGTAATTTCTTCATCTGTCTATCTAGAAATCGGAGCTTTGGTTTGCATCACACTTTCTCTTCTTTTTCCACCTTAGACTTAATTTCAGTTACCCTCAGTCTAAGTTTGTCACTTAGATAGATATGTTATAGATGATGTAACTATAGATATAGATACAAATATACATGTGTATATTCAGGCTTTTGGAAAGGATTAAAATGGATACTTGAGTCACAATGGAAATATAAAAATTTCAAACATTTAAAATTTTTTTTTATTGTTCACAGTTTTTCATTTTTTCTTTAGTTCCATCCCTGTGTTATAACTCATAATGTCAGTCTTGGAAGCATCCTTTTGTCGCTTTTGAGATCTTGCCCCTTTCCTGCTCACACCTCAGTAGATAGAAATAACAGCTGCTATTTATCAAGCAATTATTATGTGCAAGGTCCATAGCACTTTACTTACATCCTCTTATATAACATAATTCCATTCTGAGGTCTCCATCAAGGTCTTCATTTTACAGATGAAGAAACTAGTGTCTAAGAGGTTAACAGTGCAAGGTCTCACATCCAGTGTGGAGCAGAACCAGAATTCAAATCACATCTGATCCCAATCTCTCTGTTTTCCTTCTTCACCCTGCAAACTGGCTAGATAAGAACATTTGAACTCAATTTTAAAAAAAGTAATAAAACCAGTCATCTCCAATGGCAGGGACTGCTTAAACTTTATGCATACAGTAAGGGTAGATGCCAAGCTGTACTTACCTTTTATTGTCTAAATTAAAATATTTTCTCATCTTCTCATTTCTTTCTCTGCTTTGTCTCCATAAAGAAATCTAAGAGCACCTGACTGAATAGTCACCTGATAAATGTCTGAGAAACTAATTCTATATTATCTTTGAGAAGAAAGGTAAAAAGTACTTCCTTTGCATCAAGTACTATACAAATGCTAACCCCTTTACAACAATGCATACAATATTATTCTTATTTTGTAAATGAGAAAAACTTAAACAGGTTAAGAAATTAAATCTGAAAGTTTAGTTACGAGTCTTTTCTTTTCCCTTTATAAACTTTTTCTGGGAAAATTCATCACCAACTAAATGGAGATTATTCCCAAATCTATTATGCTGGGTCCTGCTCATCTCTTTGTTTCCAACCAGTGATTCTCAAGTTTTTGCTTCTGAACTCCTTTTACACTCTTCAAAATTACTGAGGATCCCAAAGAACTTTTGTTTGTGTAGATTATATTTATCAATGCTTACTCTGTTAGAAATTAAAACTGAAAAACATATTTAATTTACCTGTAAATTTATTTTTTAAAATCAATTTATTACATGTTAATCATACAATATATTTTATGAAAAATAACTATCTTTTCCAAAACAAAAAAATGTACTAAAGAGAGTGCCATTTTACAATTTCTTTCATATGTAGCTTACTAGAAATCATCTGGATTCTCATATCTGTTTCTGCATTTATAATATTGACAAATATTGTTATAATATTGACAAAAGCTTGTGCCATATACATAGTAGTTGGAAGCAGGAGTATTTTAATAGTTCTTCCTTTCTAAAACCTTTTGGTAGTTGAGGATATTCTTTTTTGATGCTATACCAAAGCTTAACAAGTGGTAGTTTCTTAAAGTTTAGTTGCAGTGTGAAATCTCAAACCCTAGCAATGAACGTTTTATCCTGTGTTATATAGTAAAATCCACTGGTCTATTCTGACCTTTATGTGAACGTTTTACCCATGCCAGATTTTGTGACATTATGTATTAGTCATTTGGAAAATATTGATTTACTGAGTTTTGCACATCTTCTAAATGTTAACCCATTTCATTACATAATATCAAAAAAAATCACTTGTCAATATCACCACTCAGCAGAAAAGTCTTGACATATTGGAAAACCTCTTTGAAATAATCACAAAAATATACTCAAAAATTTTATAAAACATTCTCAACATCATTCGTTATTAGGGTAATACAGATTAAACCCACTGTGAGATACCACTATATACCTAATAGAATGGCTAAAATTAATAAGACTAAAACGTTAAGTGTTGGTGAAGATCTGGAACAATTAGAATTCTCATGTGGACAGAATGAGAGAGCAGAATCATAAAGATACTTCTAAGGGTGATGGACATGTTCATTATCTTGATTTTGATAATGATTTTATGGTGGTATAATAAGTCAAAACTTATTAAATTGTATGTTTTAAATATGTGCAATTTTTTATTATATATCAATTTTTCTCAATAAAACTCAGTGCTCAGTACAAAATCCAATTATCCAACCTGAACATTAAAGAAAGAATATTTCTTTTCTTTAATTTCCATACTGCTTATCAACAAGTAATGTAAATTTCACCTATGAAATATAGTTAAACAATTAGCTCTATTTTTACTGCCACCACCTGCCAAAACAAGAGGATTGGTAGGAAATGTCTGGTACATACACATTTGTTAAGTAAGAAAATGAATCTCCATCAGAACCTCAGCCATTCCAAGTATGTAAATGTACGAGCTAAGTAAGATCACTGTGGTTACTATATGGATGCAGTTTTAAGACAAGCAAAATAGCCAATAGAGAGTAGAAACAATCAGCAGCTTCCCACAGGTAGGGGTGAGGACTACTAAGGGGCATGAGGAAAAATGTAAGGGTGATGGAAAGATTTTCCACCTTGATTACAGTGGTGGTTGCAGGGTATACACACTCATCAAAACTCAAAACTGTAAAGTTAAAATGGGTACATTGTGTTACATACACATTATACCTCAATTAAATTTATTTAAACAGAAAAAAGTAGATCATAATGGAGGAGAAATTTAGGAACTCCTTCTCTAGATTCCTGGGATTGTTGGACCAACAAAAAATAAAAGCAGCAAAACTAGAGAATAATCAATGTCAAAAGCAAAAACTATCTGTGGAAATTAGAAAAAAAAATACATAGCCGAAATGAGAGTGTTCAGATAGACTAATATTTATTTCAGATGAGCATTCTATTCTAACTATTGAGTCCACAATCCAGAAGATACACACTTAAATGATTCAAGTGTTTAAACTAGCTCTGCCGATGTGCTGTGATCCATGTGACAGCACAAGAATTTACCCCAGGGAGGGTCCCTCAGTACCAAGAAGATATGCTCCAGGAGCTGCATTTTGTGGCCATCACAAGGTCAACTAAATCCTGTTTTCTGTAATTATACTGGCACCTATGCTTAGAATATATGACCTGTATGTAGCTGGAATTATTGAAGGTGGGGCAGAAAACAATTGTGGATCCACCTAAGAAAAATAATAATCAGTACTTCATAACATTTGTTAAGTGGGCCATTATGTATGAGAACTTTTAAATGAAAAAAGAAGAAACAAACCACAGTTTGTTACTCTCAAGCAATTGAGCCAAGTGGTCAAGTGCATGCTGTAAGCAGTAGGGTGATTTGAAAAAATACGAGATGATGGGAGTTGTCATTAATGTGGTCTGTTAGCAATAAGTCAAACATAGAGGGACACGTACAGAACACGCCATACGTAGTCTTCATTAAAAAGAACTGCGCTATTTGCTTAACGTTTGTATGCCCATGATTCTAGCAAATTTCTAATTTTATGTATTTTGTCTAGGAATCAGACCAAATATTCCAGTTTTTATTGTTTGTTTATTTAGAAATATGGTCACTATTACAATACGTCCCTAAGAAAGTTCAGGTGACAACTTTACTTTCTGTACCACTCAGCTGTTGAAATTGAGGTTTGAGTACATTGACCTTAATTGCTACAAGCTAGGGTCAGTTGGAATTAAATTTTTCATATGGTACAACACATTATTATTACCACTATTACTACTTTATTCATTCTTTGTCAAAACTTGAAGAGATGTCTTACATGATATTAAGAAGTGTCTGGTTTGAACAGGGAAGGAATAAATAAACAGAATGAAATACAAACCAAATTGGCTAAATGTCATATACAGAAAAACAGCAATCTCTGTCACATTCCATTGAATTTCTTTATGCTTTGTACACAATTATCAGGTTTAAAAAAGCATTAAATTTAAGGTGGGAGAATGATTACTGATCATTTCATTTGTTTAAAAATAATTCCCCCCTCATTTAAAGGGCACGTTTGTTAAAAAAAATTTTTTTTCCTCTCCTACTTGTTAAAATCTATCAAAACACCATTAGGCCCTGTGTTTCCCTCTGTCACTGAATTTTGAAAGTATGTGTACTTTTAAATTGCTTCTCTCCTGTTGCAGAGACGATGAATGGAATACATCTTGATATTGAGGATCAGTAAGTCTCGGAGGGCAGAGGTTGTCTTATTCATCTTTTGTATGACTGTCTCTGCACTTACCTGGCAAACAGTAATTTTTTATTTCTTTTCTTTTTTTTTTTCCTAAAAGGAGGCAGACTGCCATATGCAACACCTTATTTCAATGTGTCCGGAGTCCTGGAAGCTTGACTACCCTACATTCTCCCACAAAAGAACCATGAGAGCTTGTTTGGTGGTTTTAGTAGAGAAGCACAGCTATTTCCACATCCTTGACAGAGGAATGGTTCTCCTCTATTGCTGAAGGTTGTCCTCTGCAACCTGGAGGATCACATAGCTTTGAAAAGGATAGACATGGAGCTGGTGAGAAAGGAGGGGACATGGGGCCAGCCAACCAGATCCAGCAAATTAACTCCGTTGATCAATGGAATGACCAATGTCCCAGCCAGATTGCCTTCACCTTCCAGTAACTTTTCAATGACTGGCTGAGCTGAATTCTTTCCACTACTATTGAAAAACAGTGTATATTGAAGATAAGAAACTATATCTCAAAGAAGGAAAAAATGCATTAGAATTGGAAATTATTTTTATCACTTCTCAATTAATACAACTATTTTAATTGTTCAAGTTGTGTGACACTTATATCAGTTCTGATCATTAAGTTCGTGAACTCATCTTAGAATAAGTGCTATATACCTCATTGCTGAGTATCACTCTGGTCACCTTTGAAGTACTTCCCTTAGAAAGCTATGCACTAACCCTAGCACCTAGTCCACCCTTCAAAGCAATTCTGGAACTGTTTTGCTGGAATGGCCATGAAAGCTACCGTCGCGTTACCTTTGATGTCCTGAATGTCATCAAAATGTCTTCCTTTCAATATTTTCTTTATCTTTCAAAGAAAAAAGTCATTGGGGGGCCAGATCAGGTGAAAAGGGAGGGTATTCCAATACAGTCATTTGTATACTGGCTAAAAACTCCCTCACAGACAGAGCCACATGAGCTGGTGCATTGTCGTGATGCAAGAGCCGTGAGTTGTTGGCGAAAAGTTCAGGTCATTGTTGCCTAACTTTTTTGCACAACCTTTTAAATACTTCTAAACAGTATATTTGGTTGACTGCTTGTCTAGTAGCTACACATTCATAATGAACAATCACTCTGATATCAAAAAAGCTTAGCAACATTGTTTTGACTCTTGATTTGGAATGATGGAAGTTTTTGGGTCATGGAAAATTGGCTGACTTCCATTATGCACTTGAACCCCTTGTTTCAGGGTCATTTTGGCACACCCATGTTTTATCACCAGTGATAACATGGCTCAAAACATCGTCTTGCCTCTCCAAAAGGTCTTGACAAACTTCGACTTTTCTTTGCTTTTGTTCATCAGTGAGCTCCTTTGGGACCATTTTTGCACACACCTTTCTCATGGCAAGATTTTCAGTTAAGATTTTTCTGTTTCTCTATCGATGTTTACTTGGTCTGCTAATGCTTCTCGCAGTCAGCCAACAACTTTGATGCACAATTTGACAAATGTTTGCAGTGTTTTTGTCAGGTCTGCTCGTTATTGGCCACCTTAACCTCTCTTCATCAGTGACACATTCTCTCTCCTCAGAAAAATGTTTACTCCATTTGCACACTGCAGTTTTCTTCATGGCGTTATCCTATAAACTTGGACTAACATGTCCCTGATTTCATTTCCACTCTTGCCAAGGGTAACAAGAAATTTAATGTTTATTCATTGCTGTAATGCAAGCTACGACATTCTTGTGACAGCACACAAAAACATGCAACAATAATGAACGTCACTCAGCATGACACCACCACATGTCAACACAAGCAAAGCTGTGAGACACAGATGTACCAAGGTTATGAAACCTTCCTGAGTTGTTTGTACAGTGCTGTCAGTGTAAGCGCATGGTGGCAAGTTCACGAATGTAATTGTCAGACCTCATACTTATCATTAGGACAAATCATAGCCTGATTCCAAAATCGACATACTTACATAATATACAATAACTACAGAAGAGTGAGGCTTTTTAAAAGTTTATAAGTGACCTAAAAGTTTTTAAATGACCTGAATGTATATCACTAACAGCATTGCTTTAATTAAATTTGGGGGGGGATTTTAAAAAGGAATTTATCTTATTTTTTCTCAATAAAAAATTTTTTTAAAGTTCTAAAGTCTTTGGTATTTTTGGAAAGCAATTACATGTTTCTTAATTTTAAACAGGAAATGACAGTTTATTCTACAAACTCAAGATAAGTATTGGGATTTTTTTTCCAGAAAATTAATGTTATAATTGCTGTAATTTATTAAAATTACTATGACAAAATTCCCAGTAGTAAATTATATTTATTTGAAACTTTGCATATTAAAAAAGTAATTTACTAGTTACCTCACTATGAATGCCTGCCTTCCTTATTAAGGCAATATCTAGTTATATTTTTACTGGGGGTCCCCTCAATGCTTGAAATGAGGAATAAGACCATGAAATCAACTGATATGAGTGACCCATGGCAACTGGGTCACACAATATTACAATCGGACAATTTCTTCTTCTCTAAGTATTTTCTTCAAGTTATAATCATCTCTATTTTTCAGGAGTGATTTAATGTTCTATGGAAATGACCTAATCTCAAGATAACTCATATCTCCTTTTCTTTTTCTCCTGCTTTTCTGTTCTATTTCTATGGGTCATTGTATCCCTGCAGCAGAATTGTGATAGGAACATATTATGATACAAGTCTTTCTCTTGCTCTCCAATTAACAATATACTGGTGTGTAGGTACTTTCATGTGTGTGCAAAAAAACACACCAGTTAGCCTGTGCGCTAAAACATACCATACTAAAATACAGTGGCTTAACATAACAACCATTGATGCAACTCATAGTTTGTGGGTTGGCACTTTGGTCTGGGCTCAGCTGGGCAGTTCTGCTGTTCTCAGCTAGGCTCATCTATGGGTCTTCAGTCAGCTGCAGGTTATCTTAGTGGCTCTGCTTTTAGGCTGTCAGCTGGGGTAGTGGGAAAACTGGGTCAAGGGTCTCATCATCCCACAGGCTTGCCCAGGCTTGTTCATATGGTAGTTCAGGGAGCTAAGAACAACAAAAGGGTAAGCCCCAGCACTCAATTTGTTTTCAAGCTTCTGCTTATATCACTTGGTATTAATGCATTGATCAAAGCAAGTCACATGGCCAAGCCCAGAACCAGTGTAGAAAAGTCCTTCCAAAAGACAATAGGGAGGCAGGAAAAAATTAGAGCCATTACAGTGCTCTAAAAGAAGTCATTAAACAAGAAAAATATATATTCTTAGGAGCCTTTTTCCCCTGGACCTGAAGTCATCAATTACTGATATGGATCAGCTGGCTGACCTAGAAGACATTGCCAGTGACAATGGTGAATGGTGAAACTACTAAATACCCATATAAACGAAATCATTATTATTACTCTATAGTGAGCAGCTGTCTATGGCATTGCAAATTTAGAATAATCAAGGAAAACTGGTACTTAGTACTTGATAATAGTGTTCTTTCCAGTCAGGAAAAGGTATGATCTATATTTATTTACTCAATACATATTTATTAAGCTACCATTATTTGTTTATAAACCAATGTTTCTTAAGTCTCTTACATGGACCTGGCACTGTTCTAGGCACCGAGGACAGTACAGTGAACCTAGAAGTCAAGGTCCCTCTTCTATTAGAGCTTATGATTTATTGAGAGGAGGTGTAAAATAAAGAGGTCACTCAAAACAACAAATACATATTCAATTATAAACAAAACAGTAAAATACATTCAGTTAGTGATAATTGCCGTTAGTACAATAAAGTAAGGGACTGATAGAAAAAAGATTAGAGGTCTTATTTGAATCAAACAGCCATGGAAGGCATTTCTAAGGAAGTAATATTTGAGAAAAAAGAACACCGAAAAATGAAAATCTATGACAAGAACAGAGCTTCCTTTGCAGAGGCAATACCACGTGCAAAGGCAGTGAGGCCGGAACCAGCTGACTCTCTTCCAGGAACAAAATTTAAACCAGGGCAGCAAGTACGGAGTCAGTCCTCAGAAGCAGAGAGGCGATAAGGTCAAAGAGCTAAGGAAGGGCCAGGTCACGTAGGCCTTGGAGGCCATGTGAGGAAATTCAGATTTAGATTTTATCACAGATGAAGGGGGTAGAAGAGCAGCCTGCAGAAATGTTTTCAGCAAAAGAAATCAGAGGTGGTAATGTGACCTGATTTTTGTTTGTAGAAGATTACCCTGGCTATAGGTGAAGAAGGGACTGCAGTGGGCTAAGAGTGGAAGCAGAGACCAATTAGGAGGCCATCGACAGTATCTGAGCAAGAAGTGATGCTGGCTTAATCTAGGGGATACAGAGACTGAGATGTCGCGAGTGGAAGGAATCAGGAATGACCCTTCAACGTTTGGTCTGAGCAATCACAAGCCTGCCAGTCACTGTACTGAGCTTTGTGATGAAATAGAGAATAAAACATAGTGAAATTTAATAAATAATAACTAAATAAACTAGAACAAAAAGTATGTATATTTTAAAGATGGGAAAGTGTTTTAACAGTCAGGTATAAGCAATAAAGATAAATATTAATGGATTGGCTGTTTAAAATTTTCAACTTTGCTATGTAAAATACCTACCATAAGCAAAACTAAAAAGCAAACAATACTGAGAAGTATAGTCTTAGCATATATGACAAAGACCTAATGTGTTTAATATATAAAGACATAAATTAATACAGAAAAGGTGAACAAAGAATACAATAAACAAAAAAAGCAAAAATACAGAGTAAGTCTAAAGAAAGAGTTTAATCTTACAGGTTATCTACAATATACATATTTAAAATAGAATGTGTGTGTTTAATTTTAATTTTTCAAATCGGTAATCTTTAAAAAATAATACTAATTCAGGAGTCATCCTAACAGTATACAACTGACCTTTCTTTTTGAGAAAAATTCTTTAAAAGGGTCAATTCTCTTTCATCTGGCAAATTTATTTTTTGAAATTGTAGCTGAAGGCTATAATCATGGTTGCGTGCAGTTGTATATAACATTTACTGAAGTGTTGTATATGGTCATATAAATTTTCACACTAGGGAACTGGTTAAACAAATAATGGTATATCCATATGGTGTAATATAGTGCAGCTAGTTAAAATCACATTGCAGAAAAAAACTGACTGACATATGGTAAATTGTTTGTAATACATGTTATGTGATAAAAGCAGGTTATAAACCAATATGCCAAATGTAGTAACGTATTGGTAAATACCCATAGAGAAACTATGTCAACAAAGATGGTTACCAAATTGTTTACAGTAATTATATGTGAGAGACAGAATTATGATAGGTGATCTTTGTCCTCTAAGTGTCTTTTTTCCAATTTTCCACATTATACATGTGCAATTTTGTATTTTTTGTATTACAAAATAAAACTTACATATTTACAAAAGGTAAATCCTCAAAAACAAAAGGAGTCAATGAGACTTTAGTTAAAGGAAACCAGTTGCAAATTAATAATAAAAATAAAGGTTTCCAGGATATTTGCAGATAAAAAAATGCAAAACAAGGTTGCCCTGATACAGATCATACACAAATGATCCCCGTAGAGTGCAGACAATGTGGGTGGAGCATGGATTTGAACAAAGACACCTGGAGCCTAGGAGCTGTAGACACTGCAGGCCCTGTTAGTCATCATTCAAAGTTCAGTCTATACAAGCAGGGGCTTGTGGTGCCAACATGACAATCACACTAATACCCACAAGTAATAATACCAAGCCACGCTGTCTTCATATAGGTCGTAGAATTTTGATTGTGACTCAATAAATCCATGTGCCTGATTCTGTTCAGTTTATTAAAATAGCCCAGAGAATGAATAAATCTGATTGTTTCTGGTCTCTACATTCCAAAAGTTCATTAGATAAACTAGCTGACTTTTGGAACATATAGAACCCTTAAAATACTGTATCTATGAAATACATAATCTGCAAATCCTGAGCCATGGTCAGTCTGTGAATTTGACACTTAAACACACAATACACCAGAAATCAACTCTGCCAATGGCAAGTCTGCCAACTGAACTCATTGCGGGAATTATATTTAATTCTTTTTGAGGACTCTAAGATTTATACTTGAAAAATAACCTTATAAAAAGTTATCACAGTTACTTTACACAGGAAACAGGTAAAACGATACCAACTAGTGTGTGTGTGTGTATGTGTGTTTGTAAATAAAAACACTTTGTGTTTCCACAGCATCTGCCATCTGAATGTTTCTAAGTCTTTGATTCGTCCCTCCATTTTAGTTTTTGTTTGTTTACTTTTTGTTTTGTTTTTTTGTTTGTTTGTTTTTTTGGAATTGATGATATTTAATTTTAAATAAAAATAAAAAGCTTTGGCATTTTGGTAGTTTTCCAAAAGGCAACTCTTTTTTTTACCGTGTCAATGCCTTTATCTATTATCTTTTTTTAAAATTGAGGTATAATGGATATAACATTATATTAGTTTCAAGTGTGCAATGTAATGATTTTATATTTGTATATATTGAAAGATGATCACCACAACAGGTCTGGCTAACTAGACCTTGATACCCTTTTTGAAAATGAAGGTATTAAGGAAAAGCAAAAATCCCCAAATTCAGTTTAGTAGGTAAGGACAAAATTGTTGTTCATTTCCTCTGTTATACTTTATTGCAATAGTTTTAAAACTTTGATGTCTATCTACCATATTCTTCTGAGGAGCTTATAAAAAAATACGGATGTGGGGAGCCTACCCCGACCTACTAGATAACACTCTCAAAGGTGCAAAGGCCTGAAGGTATCCAGGTTCAGCAAGTTACATTAGCGTGTGGTGTGCCCTGAGGTGTGAGAAGCACTGCTCTGGGCGAAAACGTGTTGGTGGGCAAAGGAGGTGGCACAAGAAAAAAAAAAGGAAAAATTATGAAATTACTCATTGAAAGAGAAAAATTTTTAGAGACGTGAGTGCTAGTTAGTGTCATTTCTTACACAAACTATTTCTCTATAGCCTGAATAGGCTAGAAAGTAGAGATTAGAATTAGTCCAATTCAGTGGTTAAAGTGTTAACCAGAACGTCCATTCACTTCTTAAAATGCGTGACCCCGAGCAAAGGAGTGTTCCTATCAGCTGCTCCCAAGAAAAAAGTAAACACTCCCAACATGCACTGAGCCCAGGGAGTGGCTCAGGTTTCTGACACTTCCCTGCGGTGGCGAAGAGGAGTAATAATTAACCGCTTCTTGGGCTTGACGACGGTGCGTGTGGAGGGCACTGCCAGGAGCAGAGCCCCGGCCCTGCGCAGGTGAGCCGGGGGCGCCCCTCCTCCCGCGCTTGGCACCCCACTCCGCCGGGGCAGGTGAGTGAGCGCGCGCTACTTTATGACAGAGCTTGTGACCAAGCAGGAGAGCAGACTGTGAAACAAGTTCAGCCCAAGGACTGAGTTAAAAAGCCTCCTCTGCTCACTGTGTGAATTCCAGGTGAATTACGGGGTAGGGAAAAGACCCCCCCCCCCAACCCACTCCCTGATGTCAAGTTCAGGGCACGTTACTAGAAAGCAGACTCCGTATAGGCAGCCAAGTTGAATGTGTGCTTGTATCAGAGCAACCTGAAACCGAGACAGTACTTTTCTGCTGGCTTTTTTTCGGAGTACCTTTTCCTGACCAAGGTGAGTGTGCCGGGAGGAAGAGGAGGAGGGAATGAGTGGGGGAGGGAAGGGCTGTGTGGAGGTTAGCATGGAGATTGAGTCCCTCCTCCCTTTCCTCAATGAGCACTTTACCTGGTATCTGGCTTCCTCTTGCAAAGATACTAGACTCTTCCTTTCTCTGAGTGTTCTTCTAGTTACAATGTTGTACTGAATCAGCAGACATAAAAGGTCTTTTTAACTGAAGGTTCAGCTAAACGTTTGTTTCTTTCCACCAAATGACAGCGGTAGTCTCCCTGCTTCTCCCCAAAGAAAAGAAATTGAAAGGATTTCCAATATAATTTAAGACCTCATCAAACATTGGAAGAATAAACATAACTAATTAAATGGAGCCCCATGAGTTAAGAATACAAATTCTGAAGCAGGAGAGGCATTGGTTCCAATTCTAACTTTTGCCACTTAGTATTTTGTTCCTTAGCAAGTTACTTAACCTATCAGCTTGTCATCTATAAAACAGCATCCTAACTGGATCTGCCAATAGGGCTCTGGTGGGAATGAAACGCTTAGCAAGTATTCTATACATGGTTCCTCCTATTAGCATGAAGAAATAAGCTAGGGAGTTCCCTGGTGGTGTAGTGGCTTAAGGCTTGGCGCTGGCACTGTCAGTGTTGCGGCCTGGGTTCGAGTCCCAGCCAGGGAGCTACCCACATACCAAAAAGCAAAAAAAAAAAAAAAAAAAAAAAAAAAAAAAAAAAAAAAAAAAAAAAAAGGAAAGAAAAAAAAAGAAATAAGCTGC
Source organism: Lyroderma lyra (assembly GCA_004026885.1). Lineage (NCBI taxonomy): Eukaryota > Metazoa > Chordata > Mammalia > Chiroptera > Megadermatidae > Lyroderma > Lyroderma lyra. Next base: position 170,414 of record PVJL010002803.1, read on the forward strand.
TCTGACAAAGAGGCAGTCAGGGAGCATGAACTGAGCTGGGAAGACCAGTCAGTACTGACGTATTAGCTGGAATTGAGCTGGTTTCCGGAGGTGGGTCCAGGACAGGTGAACACAAGGCAAGTGGGCAAAGCAATACCTCTCTGAGAAGCTGTGAAGTGATCTGGCTCCTTACACCGGGGAAAATTCAAACTTACTTGCTACTTTATCATTTTTACGAGTGCATTGGAAAAGTCACATTTATATTAATTGTTATTTCTAAAAAGAAAATATAATTTTATAGTAGGAGAGTTACACAGGATCCCATATTGTGGAACTCATGACATTTGAGTTTTATTTTTAAAAAGCTTGCTTTTGAAGAATTTTGAGAAAATTAGACCATAGATTAGAGTCCATGTCCTTATATTATAGCACATTTTACATTGTTTGTATTGAAGTCATGCAGACTTTCATTTGTGCTGATGGTCAAGAAATATAAAACAATGATACCTTTGTTCTGTTGGTCTTCACTTCTTAATCTTAAATTTCAGGGAAGTGACCTTATTTTATAAAATTTTATTTAAAGGGCACTTTTGTTAGTATTGCTGTTAGTTTTATTAATGTCGATTACTTTGAGTAAAGGACAAACTTAGTAGCTATGACTAGGAAAGTATTTCCATTGATGACATTTTATCTTTTTATTTTATTAATAGACAACATTTAAAGAATCTTCAGTTGATCTTAGCTTAATCATCGTTTTAATGGATACTTTTTTCAAATTACAAACTTAAATTCTGCAATGTACTTACATTTTCCAGTTGGATATTGACTAGAGAATTGTGGATAGAAGTCTAAAACCAACCAAAATAAACTTTTTTATTGTCCTCTAGGGTCTGATTTCATTTAGTGTGGTTTAGTTATATCTTATAAAATCATCAAATCCATTTAGAATAAATTAAAGTAGTGGTCTTTACTAAACAGTTTTTCAAATAGGAAATATGCCTTTATACTGAATAGATACTGTTAAAACTTCTTAAACCAAGTTATTCAATTTTATATTTCTTAATAGGCATAGGTCTAAATAATGTATAGTAGCCTCACTGGAGATCAATCTACTTAACTGTATCTGAGATTAAATTTGAGATTCATTTATTTTACCTGTTTCAAGTCTGCTGTAGTATACATATATTTTTCTACTATGTCTAATTCATGTAACATTTTATAACAAACTATTAGATATTTTGGGAAAGAGAGAGATAACCAATTAAGAATAAATTAACTTTTTCACTTATATTCAAAATAGTATAACATGCATGTAATATATCTTTTTAACATGTAATTCAAAGATTTATATCTGATATTTGTTTTAACTTCATAAAATAAGAAGCATTGTATACATTTAATTGAAATAGAAATCTAATGCTAATAGTTTACGTGAACAGAGTCATTGGTTACCATGCAGATAGGGAATTCAGGATTGTTGGAGGGGGCTTCACATAAAAGTTGAGATTTTTAAAAACATTCAAGTATAGGTCAATTGAAAATACAACCTGTGAGAAAGAACATCTTCTGAATACTCTCTCTTTGCACTAAACTCTAGCATTAAGAGAGAGTTAGATTTTGTTGTAAAAATTAGTCTTATGTCTTTTAAAGCTATCAAATGTAGTGATTTCATCACTTCATTACATCATCTCAAGCACCAAACTAATACTACTCCTTTCAGTAGTTGAACAAGAAAGTGTCTCCTTTTTAAATGATGAGGCCTGACAATTAAATTCCCAAACTTGCCATTGTGCACTTACATTGGCAGCACTGTACAAACAACTCGGTGAGGTGTCATAACTTTGGTATGTGTGTGTCTCACAGCTGTGCTCCTGTCGACGTGTGGCGGTGTCTTACTGGGTGGCGTTCATTATTGTGTGTTTTTGTGTGCTGCCACGAAAATGTCGGAGCTTGCATTAGAGTGATGAACACTGAATTTCTTGTTAATCTTGGTAAGAGTGGAAGTGGAATCAGGGACATGTTAGTCCACATTTATGGGCATAATACCATGAAGAAAACTGCAGTGTGCAAATGGATTAAATGTTTTTTTGAGGGGAGAGAAAGTGTCACTAGTGAAGAGAGGTCAGGGCAGCCAGTAGTGAGCAGAACTGACAATAGAATTGCAAAAACTCATTAAATTGTGCATCAAAATCATTGGCTGACTTTGAGAAGCATAGCAAACCAAGCGAACACTGATAGAGGAACAGGAAAATCTTAGCTGGAAATCTTGACATGAGAAAGGTGTGTGCAAAAATGGTCCCGAAGGAGCTCACCCATGAACAAAAGCAAAGGAGAGTTGAAGTTTGCCAAGACCTTTTGGAGAGGCAAGATGATGTTTTGGGCCATGTCATCACTGGTGATGAGACATGGGTGTACCGATATGACCCTGAAACAAAGCATCCAAGTGCACAATGGAAGTCAGCCAATTCGCCACGACCAAAAATGTTCCATCAGTCCAAATCAAGAGTCAAAACAATGTTGCTAAGCTTTTTTGATATCAGAGGGATTGTTCATTATGAATTTGTAGCAACTGGTTTACTATTTTGAAGTGCTAAAGGAAAGTTAGAGGAAGATGACCTGAACTTTTCACCAACAACTCATGGCTCTTGCATCACAGCAATGCACCAGCTCACATGGCACTGTCTGTGAGGGAGTTTTTAGCCAGCACACAGATAACTGTATTGGAACACCTCCCTCCTCACCTGATCTGACCCCCAATGACTTTTTTTTATTGGAATATAAAGGAAATATTGAAAGGAAGACATTTTAATGACATTCAGGACATCAAGGGTAGTATGGTGATAGCTCTAATGGCCATTGCAGAAAAAGAGTTCCACAATTGCTTTGAAGGGTGGATTAAGTGCTGGCATCAGTGCATAGCTTCCCAAGGGGAGTACTTTGAAGGTGACCATAGTGATACTCAGCAATGAGGTATGTAGCACTTTTTCTAGGATGAGTTCGCACACTTAATTATCAGGTCTCTTTTATACACACACTCACACACACACACACACACACACACACACATATATACATATATATACACACACACATACATACATACATATACTCTTGCACACCTTCTAGGTGATACAGTACTGAAATAAGCAATAATCCTATTCTAAAGGAACTAGTAATCAAATTAAGTAAAATATAGTTAGAGAAAGCAATAATTAGAAAGCTGCAGATAGGTTAGCATCAGGAGAAAATGTTTTTGGTTATGGAATCTAGGGAAATTAGTAATGTATTTTTTTTAGTTTACTGTAAAATTATGACCATCATGACACTACATACACCCTCAGGAATAAGGGGTTGCAGATACAGATACAGACTACACTTCCTGTGGTTAGCACCAGTGCAGGTTACCTAGTTCATGAAATATTTGTATTTCAGGAGTAAACCAAATTTCCCCTTTTAAACACATAACCATTTAATTAATCCATGTTTGGGCACGAAAAAGTGCTTTAAATGACTGCTTTAAATGACTGACCCATTTGAGTCCATTGAGGCTTGGTTTCCCCCTTTCATCCTCTGGCCTCCTGTGATAACTGGTCAGTGAGGACAAGCCCACATTTAGGCAGGGGCACATGGCGGCGAGGGGAGGTGACCCACTGACACTCTCTGATGCCGTCCATTCTCAGTGCCCCCACCCCACCCCGCACTCTCGGTGCTCCCACCCCACCCCGCACTCTCAGTGCCCCCATTCTGCCGTCTCAGGCTCATGATAGCGTCTGCCTGCTCAGCTCAATTCAGCTTTCCTAGTCTCCTCCCTTCTCGGTTGAGTCATGGAAGCTTATGTGATTCCAGACCTACCTCGTACTTCCAGGACTGTTTATTTCTCCAGGACTTATTCGTTGACCCGTCTAATTCCTATCTTTGGAGCTCCATTCTGTCTGGACAAAATGAAAAAGTAAATAACCACACTTATTAAATAAGAAATCTCATTTCATACACAATCTGAGTCAATAAGCCCTGGCCCCACTCTGGAGACTCCTGTACGATTCACTCTCCCAGCAAAGGATGTACATAGATACGTAACAATTAACTTCTTCCTCAAGTGATAGTTTATTATGTTCTACCAAAATAACTGAACTTCCAAAGTAAGATCTCTAGGTTTCTAGACCTGTAATTTTTCCTGTTTTTGTAAGTCCTCTCCATGTCTGCTAATCATAAACTCTTCTGTCCTTCTCCTAAGCCTTTTGAAGAGATTAGCTCAGACCCTTAAATCCACCAACTCTTTATAATTTAAAAGGTATTTACAAGGGCCCTACCAGGTTTTAATTTGCCATGAATCATGGTCAATTAAAATGGAAAGGGGAAACTATTTGAATTCATAGATCTGTTGCTCATTTCAGCAATTAATAATAAAATGACACTTTTACCAAATCACATTGTTCCCTTTCAGGTACAGAGACTGAATATTTGGTTTGGCCATATTGTAGATTCAGACATGGTCAGTATTATTTCTTATTCAATAAGGATATACTGCCTCTGATCAAAAATTTTATCCTGTTTTTATTTATAAATTCAATTCAACTTCTTTCTTCCTAAGTTCAGAGAATAATGTAAGGAATGTTCAAATTCTTTAATCCCATCTGAAGTGTTCTGATTTGCTTCAGCATAGATCACAAGTTTTTATAGTGATTATTTGCCATCTTTAATGGTACCTTAGCTTTTTTTTTTTTTTTTTTAATGAATACAAGTAGGGAGCCAGTTAGGTAGCTACTGCAATGATTCTTCAACTCATCATTGTCAATTTGCACTTTTTTATTGTAAGAGGTTTCCATTGGTGGTTCTTCAGTTCAAATAGTCCCAACTTGTAGTCTGAGCTAAAATATCATGTTAACTACGAGGTCAAGAAAAGTTTTATATTCCCAGCCAGGGAGCTACCCACATACCAAAAAGCAAAAAAAAAAAAAAAAAAAAAAAAAAAAAAAAAAAAAAAAAAAAAGAGTTTTATAAATACTGCTTAATTCTTTGGTATACATCTTCAACTTTATATTTAGTTAGTCTCTCAACAAATATTAATCACATTCCTCCCATGTCCCATATTAATCCAGAGAAAATTCTGGATTAAGAGCAGCATGTATATAGGTGGATTTTAAAAACCCTTATTATAAGGAATTCATGGTGTTGTTGGGAAAGACAGGCAAAGTAAATAAATAAGATTCTGTCAGATACTGATACATAACTAGATGAAAATAATGTGGTAGTGACTGACTGAGACTTGCTTAGGAAAGGCCTCTGTGAGAGCAGACACTTGGACTGAGATCTGCATGATGGGAAACAGGCAGCCATGGGACAGTCTGAGGGACAGGTGCTCCAAGTAGCAGGAGCAGAAAATATAAATCGCTGAGATGGGAATGCACTTAGGGAGTGATTGGAAACTGGAAAGAAGGCCAATGTAAATAAAATGTAACCAATGAAGGAAATAATGAAGGAGTGAATACTAAGATGTTAATAGGACCTTGCAAGTCATCCTAAGGAGGTTATATTTTATGCTCGGTCATTCTTGGAAGTCTTTGCAAGGTTTTAATCGTGGGATAACAAGATCTGATTCTCTCTAAAGTTGTCCTCCTAGATGCTGTGTGGAGAATGTAATACAGGTCCCAATGAGATGCAGGGAAACCAGTCAGAAGGCTGATGCAGTAATCCAGGAGAAAGATGGTGGTGGTTTGAGAGTAGTCGTGTTGTGAATAAAAGCTTTCACATTTGGGTTACATATTAAGGTACAATCAATACCACCTACTTTTGGATTGGAATCTGGTTCTGATGAAAGAGCTAAAGAATAAAACTCAGTCTTAGTTTTGGTTCCTAATAGGAAAGAATTGTGGAGAAGGGAATTCTGGAGCATTGGGCAAAGTCAGTGTCTCTGGGCCATGTTGATACTGAGACACCTGTTAGACATCCAGGTAGAGATTAATTAGGTAATGACATGAGTCTGGAGCTCAGCACAAAGGCTGGGCTGGACATGAATTAGATTACCTGGAAGGAAGTGTAGATAGAGAAGAGAGGATGGCTAAAGACAGACTGTTGGACAAACCAGCATTTTGTGATCATATAGAGGAGGCACCGGCAGAGGAAGCTAAAACGGTAAGGCTGAAGAGACAGCAAGAAAATAGGGCAAGGTGGTTGTAGTTGCTGCTTTGTCTCAAAAACCTTAAGAAAAAAACAGCGTTTCAAAAGAGACAACAATCATCCTTGTCAAATGCTGTTAAGAAGCAGAGAAAACAAAGACAAAGAATGAACTATTGCAATGTAGAAGGAGTGGCCCAAGGTGGGTTAAATTAAAGGAATAAATGATAAATATTCTTGATCCAGGAAGAAAAAAGTAGTGTGTGGCAGCAAGGTGACCCCTGGTGGAATCTCACTAGAGTATGTCAGTAACTCTTTTTTTGGGTGATTAGAATGACAAAATCTGGCAGGAAGACTCAGATTTTAGAATTGAGAGCAAGGGCTGTGTAACCAGACAACCCAGATTAAATCCTGTGAACGAGTAACTGGGAATTTTTGGGCTCATAGAGCCTGCTGTGTCTCCGTCCCATGGCAACCTAAAATGCTCCTGTGGCTTCGGACCTACAGAGTTAATGTGCCTGGTTTGCTAAGCTTCTGTCCCTTTTAGCAGGAGTCGTCTCCATGAGATCTCCTTCCTCCAAATCATGTGCTATCAAAGAGGATGACATTTCCAACTAGAGGAGCAACATTCTTTTGAGGAAGAGGATATGAGTAGGAAAGGAAAAGAGACATAAATCAATAATAGCAATTCAAGGTGGAATGCAGAAAATGACATCACAGCAGTGAAGATAATAGGCTGCGGGAGATTTGATAAGGTTTCATTTGGGCAGGGACTAGACCTGCAGGGACGAGAGCCCCCTTAAGTGAGAGAACTGGTCAGAAGAGGCTCGGCGGTATGAGATTTCAGTAGTCTGGAAGGCCTAGTGTTAAAGAAAACTTCGGTTTTGAGTTTGAAAAGGAAGGTTTGGGTGCAATTGCAGAAAACCTAAATGTTAGGTTAATAAGGCACCTGGGCTATATTTGCTAAGAATGAGATCCCAGGACGATTTGTGGACAAGAAGATAATGTGCAATCATAATGCATAACACGAAACTAGTCAAGTATTTAGCTTAGAGACTATTGCAATATGCCTGATGAAATACGTTCATAGCTTTCAAACAGGGAATATATTTTCAACCTAACAATGAACTACGAGGGAAAATATGCATCAGGAACTTTGTGAGAATTGCTTTTCTTTTCTCTCTTTCTTGTTTGTTTGATTTTTTTTTTTTTTGGACTGGTATTCTTCTGGAGAAAAATGGCATGAAATGACTTTCACATACCCTACCCAACCAAAATAATCTGATTCAGAAGGGAAAGGAGATAAATAAACCCTCCTGTTCTTCTTTTAAATAAAAAATTAATCTTTTCTCTCTGGCCTATCTTTTTTATTCTGGCTTTATTCCTTATGGTAATTAAATATTCAATTTCTGCAGAATGGAATGAATAGAAATTGTTTTATTTTAAATCTCTGGTTACACCTAATGCCATTCACATGAAGACATAAAGGGGGATATTATTCATGCCTGTCCACAGTTTCAGGAGCTGAAAGGAGACTTAAAAGATGTTATATCACACTTAAACCATCCTGCATGTCCAAACTTGATTTTAGCTGCCTGTACACTTAAAATTGTGCTTGCTGGACTGGGCAGATTGCAGCCAGTTTGGATTGAGTTTCTGTAAGAAGGAATATGTTTCCTTGCACAAAATCATACAGGAAAAGTTCTTTCTAGAAATACTCCAAAAACAGACTAACCAGGTTGGCCCATCCTTCCTTGCCTTGGACCACTGATTCTGTAGTTTTTCCATTTACACAGTACAGTTTCCTCTTTTCATTAGAGCTCCAAACACTACCCAAGGATCTCTTCTCTCCTGTACTGTCTTGTATTCCCATGTGGCCACAACAATTGCAGTGATTGCGACATGCCTCTTTTTGGGTCATGGAAGCCTTTGAGAATTTGATATCTTCTTAAAGAAAATTACACTGAACTCCTAAGTAAGCAGAAGTTTAAAACTGACTGAATTTTTGCTCAAGACATCTAGATTTCATTTTCATACATTTCTGGAAATTTTACTATAAAATATATAACCAGCAAGACTATAGAAATAGTATTCCAGCCTGGCAGAATTCCTCATGTGGCTTCTTTTTCTTTGTTTTTATATGCTTCTCAGTAAAAAGTAAGCTCTGCTGCAGAAAACGGCAGCTCCAAATACCCCAAGCACATCTGTGCATTTATACAGAGATGGAACAGGAAGATAACTTTTAAATCACTAAAACCTGGTAGTATCAGAACTCTGGATAAGTTAGACAATAAAAAATAAAATTCTTAGAGTATATTCCAAATCAAATACTGAAAATTCCAAAATAGGATTCTTTACAATAGGAGTTATGACAAATTTGGACATGCTGGGTGTATCCATTAGCAGGAGTATAGCTAATACAACCATCAACTGCAAAATGATTATCAGCATAACGTTGATCCAGGATTTTACTTATAAATTCTCAAATTGCTAGCATTTGCCCTGGGCCAACACTGTGGTTTCTCTTTTACTTCCACAGAAATAGTTCACCCAGTCTGCCGTTCTCTCTCTGTCTCTATCCCACCGTTGTCAGTCTCTGAAATGGATTATCAAGGAGAAGACCACATGTCGAGTTACAGTGGCTTATCTAATATTTCTTCATACATCCTCTTTATCATCTTTCTTTATAGTTGAATTGTTGTATGTTCTTCTTCCTTTACTACTATTTTCCCTAATTTATATGAAGAATGTAATTTTTCAATTTAAGATAGCAGATAATATCAAAAGAGATAAAATGGATTTGTTTCAAAAGTACATGTTGAGTAATAAGAACAGAGAGGAATATCTAAACATCTTAGACTATGTGGGGTGGAGTGGGGTGGGGGGACAAAGAAAACAACATATTATTACTTGTTCCCAAAATAAATGATATTATGAACAATCATGAAAAAGAAGTTTAGAGGATGCCATTAAGAAACTCTCTAAAATTAAGTTATCGTTAAAACTCTGAACACAAAGCTTATTTTCTTACAATTGAAGAGTTTGGAGAACATCTCATTTATCCTCAATATTAGTTACCTCACACATAGAAAAAAATCCTTGAATAGAATCTTAGATTGGACTGATCTACAGAAAATGAAAAAAATTTTAGTCTATAGAACCTTTTCCAAACTGGAAAAAAAATATTGGTGAAAAGAAAAAAGTAGAGGCCTTGAAGACATTCAGGTCTTGCTTCAAATTGCTTGTACCACTACTCACTAAGTATGAGAAATGGAGGTAATAGCACTCATACCCTACCAGGAATGCGGTAAGATATGGTGTTATTAACTTAACCTGGAGTGGTCTGAAAATTAAATGAGATAAGGTCTGCAAAATGGCTCACGCACAGAATGTAAGATCCGTAGCAGACACATGGTTAAAAAAAATCTCTTTCTTTTCCTCCCCATCCATTCTCATGCCCATACATGAAACACTACTTAAAAACTCTCCTCAAAAATTTTTACACACGAGGGACACAATAAAAAAAAGTTCAACTTCATCACGCTGAGTGAAATAAG